>CM075195.1:15872500-16130000 GCA_037577475.1 Chaunax sp. Z400 | reverse complement strand
GGGGCGGGTGTGGCTCAGGGGGTAGAGCGGTCGTTCACGGAACAAAAGGTCGGTGGTTCGATCCTCAGCCCCTGCAAGTCCACAAGTTGAAGTATCCTTGAGCAAGATACTGAACCCCAATTTGCTCCCCGGGCGCCGCGTGTAGTGGCAGCCCACTGCTCCTCAGGGATGGGTCAAATGCAGAGAAAGAATTTCCCCATGTGGGACTAATAAAGGTATCATTATATCTGTAAAGGGTTCTCAATTTAGCCAACAACTGTCAAAACCACAAAATGAAAACTCTAATCTGTGGTCTGGTTTCTGTGTTGTCGACATGCTGGAACCAGGATGTGGATTTAGTTCAAAAAGACCAGTAGAGTGATGACTTTAAGAGAGGGATGACTGACTTCTAGGCTTCTCCTCCACACTGGTTTCAAAATGAAGACTGTACATACAGCATATTTTTCACATTCAAATCTGCTTGTTGTCTTTAGAAAAAAGTTTTTGAACTAAGGCAGGTTTTGCATAATATACTTGCTTCTTTAAGTATTTATCTTTCTTTGTTTTTTTTAGAGTGCAATCAGGTTTTTTTGTTCCTGTTGCTAATTAGCTCACCTCTGCTCAATACCTCCATAATTTCAAAAGGCATTTATTACCCGAGGTGAAAACACATCTCTAGAGCTGTTATCAGCTCTGCCTGATGCAGACACACAGAATCAGGTGAATACATGTGCTGAGTGATGTCAGATTAGACAAGGAGTGTGTATCCCATCTAGAAAGGCTGCTATAGTGACCACCAGGGTCTTGATCTGCTTGGCCTCCAACAAAATTAGGAATGCAGTTAATTTTAATGTAATTTTTGACAAGGTAATGGGGGTTTTGTATTGAGGCATTAACAGCCACATAAGCATGGTTTCATAGGGGGCAATTCTTCATTTAAAGTTTATGAAGACTATAAAGACAATGTACTTACATTTGATCCCATTTTCTTTAGCATGAGCAGGACCCTCACTTTCTGTTGGATGTACATGTCTTCAGGAGACTTCCCCGGAGCCTCCTCGCGGTTCATCCCCCCTTCTCCCGTGGCTCTAGACACACAAATAAATGATTGTTACACAAGCCCTGTGAAAAATCACAGCTACACAAGCGTTGTTAGAAGTTAAAGATACTTCTAAACTAAGATGTTCCAGCCATATAATCTGACCAGTATACATTGATAGTTAAGATTGTTTCAACAAGGCAGCTAAAATCGTGATTTTGTGTGTTTTCCTATGTTTCTTTTGTGTTTTTATTATTCTATATGTTGTTATATGTTATCTTTTTATTATTCTGTGTGTTTTCTGGTCTGATTCTGAATGTTTTCTGTTGTCTCTTCTCAGATACACAATATCTGCATAATTTACTCTCATGGTAAATAATACAGACTCTAGTCTGTGTAATAAACAGGCCTGTTGTGACAACTTCTTTGATCGAATGATAGAATGTCCCACAAATAATTATGAAGGGCAATATTACTGTGATTTTAAAATCATTGTATGCCACTGATGTGATAGGATAAAAATGCAAGTACAGTTTTTCAAAGAGCAATGAAAATTAGATTCTTTAAGAACATTCAGACAATGATAGTGGAATGTGAAAATAATATTAAAATATTATTCAAAAATAAAACAGCCAAAAATAAAACAAAATGGCCTCTCACACTCTCACAAATAAAAATGTGTGAATGCAGCAGCTGATATCAAGATGAGCAAAAATGATCGTGTTCATATATATATATCGCTGAGTCAATAGTATAAGTATAAATTGATAAGTTAATAATTGTGATAGGCCTAGTGATTCATAAGCATTTCAACCACACAATCCAAACAGTGGTGATATAGAAGTCAGGGGCCTTGTCACAGTGCAGGTTTGGCATTTCACAGCATGAATGCCTGTCATTAATATTTCATGGAATTTTTCAGACCGATCTCGGCCCCTGCCTGCTAACTTCAATCTCTTATTCTCTGTCTAACTAATGACCTATTTTCACTGTCAGTCTGCAGAGATGCAAAAAAATAGGCGAAGGCGGAGAAAAAGGGGGAGGGAAAAGAAGGCGATAAAAAGCTAACGCAGATGACAGAAAAGCGATAAGAAAGGCTTCCACTGTGCTTTGCATTAGGTCTCTGCTGTAATGCGGCAACAAAACAAGGCTTGCAGCGGGGGCTGATATCTAGCCTAAATTTGCTAATTAAAATATCTAAACAGGCAGAAGATATAATTTACAAAAAAAAAGAATAAAAATAGGATAAATCTGGTAACACAAATGATTTTTTTTTGGCACTTGACCTTTATTTCGGTGCAATCAAACACATAATTGAACATACAAACATAATATGATTCACATAGGAAATATCAGTAGCACATCAGTCCACTTTCTCATGTTCTAGAGGCATCACAGACACAGGCACTCAATTAACCTCATTTCATCTTATACTTTATCACCCCTATTATTACGCAGGTAACAAACAAATGAAATTTAATGGACGAGAATATCAGGATGCAAGTCAGGACTTGTTTTCTCCTAAGAGTTTTTTCACACAAAGCCAAGCGAGCCACAGCGGCTACGATAGGCAATTTATTTTGGCCTCTTATCTATACAAAGCACCACTAATGCATGTTGACAGGCTGTTTGATGTGGGGTTATATTTAATTGAGGAGCTGGCTCACCATCCCCTCTTCTCAGAGCCAGGGGTGTGTGAGTGCATATGTATGTGGGGGGGTGAATGGGGCACCGTTGGGCATTGGCTGGCGTTTGGGTACCACTGTGAGCATGTGGATTCATCCAGATCAGAGCAGCTCGAGACTTTGCTTCTGTTATAGTCCTTATAATTTTAGCAACCTTTGGCGGCTGTTTATGGGAACTACACTCTACTTTGTCGATTTGTGCTCTTCAGCCAAACAAAGTGATGGCAGGATGCTAAATGAGAGGAAGATGAATGCATTAGTTATTCCCTTTCATTTAACGTCAGGTATAGTTTAATTGGAGAGCCATTGAGGAGTGAAAGCAAGATAGACATGAAAAGATGAGAGTCTTGCGGTGTCAGTTGCTCAATATACCTTCAGGGTGGTGTGGTGTGTGAATATATTTGGGTGGGGGTAGTGATGCACAGAGGTTGTTGGTGGAGGGTGTGGAGCGTGGCGGCAGCAGTGACACATTTGATCACATCTCCAAGCTCCTTGCTTCAAACAAATGGAGACGCTGAGACTCTGGGCACAGACACCCACCAGAGAGATAATATACAGAATGATATAATGATATGACGTAAACTCAGGAAGATCATGTCTGCCCGCTGCAGACACTGAGAATAAATCAGTCACTGCTTATGAGTGGATGGAAAGTAGAGGATGAAGAGAATTGCAGGCAGGAAAACAGAATTTATTGCAACTGCCAAAAGATATTTTAAAAACAAGGATCATGCTATGAAAATCCATTAATATTCAGGCTTGTTTTGGGACTTGACAATTTAACCATTTGCATGTCTGCAACAGCAAACAAGGCCAAAATATTCCACAGTCATTGTCTATATAAATAGGCCTGCTACTTTCACAACTGAGAGATTCTGATCCTCTGATGTTTGCTTTTGAAGTTTGAAAACTGGCCGTATTTATTACTATCTGTTGGCAATTTGTATTTTTAACAGTTAAAAACCCCCAAAAACAAACATTTTCACTCATCACACTTTCACAGCAATATCTGCAGGACACATAGAAATAAGGTGGAATTGTGGGTAAATGAGGGTGATTAGTGATGCTCTTTAATTATCATGACATTTTCATGAATCACTGAAGAAAAAGAGAAATGTCAGATTACACTCTTTTGTAGATTTCAACTATTCTTCTTCAGGCTGGAGGGAAGTGGCAGAAAGGCTAATTTAAAGAAACACAGTAGCTGCAGAATATGAATCATTACAATGCTGGGATTCAGTGATCTGGATGGCAACACGTATTAAACAGTGTGCATATGATTATGTAATAGGTAGTTTTATCCATGCAATCCTGTAGAACAAACTAGCTTTCCAACCAAGTTCATAACTCCAACAAAACTCCAGATGGGACCAGGGTGCCTGGCATACAATGCCTGGCTGCCCCTGACTTAACATACAAAATAATGGCTTTTACGGCTGGATTTCAAACAATAGTTAAAAATGAGAAAACAGATTTTCCCAGGTGAATCTTAAATAGATTGTTCTGTCCAGGAAATAGACTAAATCCTCATTTTCATGAAATAATGAAAAGTGCACTTGCAGGTTAAATTATGCAAAAACAAAGAAAACAAGCAAACCCTCATAATCAAGAAGCTAGAACTGCTAAATATTTGGATCAATTAAATAAATGCTCAGAATTATTGTTGATTAATTTTCTGAGACAGAAAATGTAGACTGAGCTGTAAATTTACTGCAAGAGACACTGACATGATTTCTCATTTGTCTTTTAAAATTTCCTGAAGGTGAGTTTTGATTAAACTCTTCTGGGGAAACATAAAAATACGAACTCTATTTAGAGAGAGGTGTCTCAATTACATGCCACTTCAACAACAAAATCCATCCAGACCGCTCTTTGACATTTAAACCCTAATCTGCTTCATGTACGATATTGACACATCTACAAAATCATTTTATATCATACATGTTTTATGTTATACAGCTAAAAACCCATAAATAGTGTTTCGAATAGCAGCCCTCTAATGTATAGCCGACTTGGAGCATTATTCAGATAACTACACTCTTCGGTGAAACACATCTTAACATGATTTCAAGGACACAATACACACACAATAAGGATCCTGTCAGACTCCTTTGTCTGCACTTGATGTTAGGTTCTAGAGGTGGGCTGGCTCAACACTAATCCCACAGGGGATGCTCAGCCAGTCTCAGACACATGCGGCTAATATTTCAGGCATAATCAAAGGCTTTCTTTAATGCTGATCTAGGCCTAATCCCCCTCTCTGCTCATGTTAAGCTCTTGTCATTGTTGTGATGTAGCCAAGCTAAGCTACACATTGCTGAATGTAATAAATAAATCTAAAAGAAATACAAAACAACAATAAGCCTCCTTCAAACCTCTGATATGTAGACCGTAGAGGTAGGACACAAAATCTATATGAATTAGGTATACCTTTACTGAAATCCTTTTAACAGTTCTGCTTTCTGGCAGTCCAGTCCCAGGGCTCAACAACTAGTTTGGCCGCATGCTTACCCAGGGCACGTTACCAAACAGGCAAACGGTCAAAAAGAATTTAAGATGGTGTTTTTTCTGGAGCTGATAATGGAAGTAGCTAAGGAAGAGCCATCTGGCTTCCTTCTCATCTCTGTTTAGAGCTGCACATGTCCCACTCTGCATTTAATCGGTGGCATGCCATTTGAAAAGCTCAGTGTGCTTTGATAAATGTTGTCTCGGGTGTGGATGAAACTCACAGTATATGTAATTTTAAAATTTTTTTTTTTATCATGTTCAGGTTTCATAATTTATCACATGATGGATATTTTGTAATCAATTGTGTATTCGAGAATGACTTGTGTTTCAATACGTTGTGAACATAAGCAATGTATTAAGATATAATTGTATCACAGGTCAGCAACTGTTTCCCTGGCTTCAAAAACACATGGCAGCAGATTGAATATCTGCTATTGCTATAGTAGATTGGAATATGGTCAATATTACTAGAATTTTCCTCAGCTATAAGATAAGAAGATACTTTATTCATCCCGCCGGGGGAATTCTTTAAATTCTATGAATCTTCTTAAGTTACATGTTATATGCAAAATTAGAAAACAAGATGTCCAAGGCTGTGGTGTCCTGCTTTCAGGACTGAGTGGAGTTAAGCCTAACACAAATGCATCTAACAGCTAAAACTCTAATAGACCTGGTGAGGTCAACGGTTTCTACAGATAGAAAAAAAAACTGGGAAGGAAAAATAACTCGAATCCAAACATGAGCTGCTTCAACATCCAAAGCAAATGTGAGAGAAACTTAAGAAGGCAAGAAGCTTGGTGTGGCTGCCAACAACCTGGCCTGGATCTGTAGGGCAGCTGTGTCTCTGCAGGTACACATGCTCACGCACACACATTAACGATGGGTAACCATGTCACAAAATCTAATTCCATTCGACACCATAGTTCAGCAAAAATAAGCATCAATTTGATTGTATATCTTATGACTTTCAAGTAATATTGTAATCATGTCTAGAATATACTGCTTGCAAATAAATGTGTCACTTATTGACTCGAATATTCAGTTAGTTATTTTGTTTATAAAATGTCTGAGAATATTTGCAAGTTAGCCAAATTGTCCAAAAACAAAATCTGAAGATACTGAATAATATAAAACAGACAAAAGCAGTAAATACTCATGTTTTAGAAGCTGTAACTAGTAAATATTTAGCATTGAGCAAAAGCTTGATAAATTATTTTTTCCCGATGATTTATAGATTATCAGAACTGCCGACATTTTTAGTCAATTAATAGATGAAATGTTTCAACACAAATATTTCATCAGTTCACATTGCAACAATTTCACTAGCGATGTAAGTCTGATGTCCAAATTAAATATAGCCTCTCCCCATCCAAATCTGCAGGAAACATAATGAAAACAATTTAAACAGCCGCAAACCCAGCAGAGTGACTCCACCTGGGTCAGGGGAGCAGGGGTCCTAAAACAGTGTGAGCCAGACGAGCAGACATTGCAGGGCAGAAAGGTTCTGGCTTGGACTTAGTAAATGTCTGCATGCTGCCTTTGTGTGAAGCCATCTCCTCACATGTACAGTGCTCACAACAATGGCTACAGTATTTGGGGACAATGGTGATGAACTGGATTGTGAAAACATGATTGATAAGTAGGTCATGTCTTGTTGTCACCTCGTGATGCATGAACTAAACAGTCCTACTCAAGAGTACAGGTTGTTCATAGCTGGGTTTTTGGTGTGCATAATGGTCCTTTGACTATTTCTGTGCAAAACGCTGATACTAGGATCATAGTGAGTTATAGATGTAAGGACATATCACAGATTTATACCACAATTCACAAGCTGGGCTACAAAGAATAATTTGTACATGGATAATATTACTACAATTTGATTGGGAGCTGGTATGAAAATGTAACCAATTTTTCCTCAAAGCATTCCACAATAATATTCAGACAACCTGATTTTTTAATTTTCATCTAAGATACCAATTTTGATACAAGTTTTTCCACAGATAATGCGATACAAAAATAATTAAATCTAGTCTATCATCTCAGAACATCTAAGCTCACTCCTCAGGGTTCCTCGGAGGAATTGAAACAGAAGCAGCTGCCTTAAGCTGGTCCCTTCGGGAGGTGTGGCTGCAACATCAAGGCAGAGCATAACATTCTGAACGACATACGATCTATGAGCTCGCAATACAATTCATATGTGACGGAAAACTTGCACCACAACGAAACAATGCAAACTGAAAAGATGGCAAATCTTTCTTTGAAATAGTTAAAAAGACTTTGTGGTCATCTGGAGGTCTCTGTCATCTAGACTGGGTGCCGAAACCACCAATGAATGCAAGCAGCTCTTGACTCATAGTGCCAAGTCACAACAGGCTCTTATGTGGGCCTATTATTGCTGCTAGACTTACAAGCTCTTCTGCCAAATGTATGACAAGAAGTTGTGAGATAAATCAGCCCACCCTCCGAAACTGTGCTTGAAGACAGCTGATGAGATCCCATTCAGGCTTAAGGGGGGTGAGCAGGTGCTGTAAAGTACTATTTAGTGAGAGAAGTGGTCCTAATTTCTCTCCTAAATCCAGCCAACTAGGGGAATGTGCAAACTATGACAGGCTTGACATACTAGGGTCCATAACCAACTCTGCTTGTTGCCAGGAGGATTCGGAGCACTTATACCCACTGGCTGCAGCACTCATCAATGCTCTGGTGCCGGCAGGGTGCCAACTTCACCACTCAGAGGGTTGCCAACTATCCGACAAGTGGGAGAAAGCAAACACTGTAAAAGGCATGGTGGCACAATGCATCAAATGATGGCATGATCCAAAAATAGAAAACCAATGAGGGAGCTATGTCAAAAGCAGACTAGAATATTAAAAAAAAAAATCTGAAAGACAGTGATCACATTGGAGTAGCTTTTGTGGTTGGAGGAGCATTTTATATATTCTTTGTCAAAGTTCATGTATTGAATTGGCAGAATGATAGACATTTGGTGAGTAGGACGAATGTGTCTGTAATTTGTATTTACATGTAGGCTTGTGTCATTCCGCTGATGTCTGCTAAATTTATTTCAGTGGGAAACAGGAAATGACGCTTTAAATAAACAACAATATTGTTTACATCATAATCGCTGGTACAAGTAACCCAAACGAAGCTTTGAATAACATACACTTACGTTAGCTGAGATTGGTCATTTTGACTGTGGGTCATTTATTGATGTTAGAATTTTGTTAAGACAAACTCTGAAAGTAAAATAAAGACAAACAAAAATACCTGAGTTGGTTTTCTAAGAGATGGATAAAATTACACGTCCCTTAACGATTCTTGATATCACGTTGTGGGACGCAGACTGTTCAAACTGTAGCAGCGCTCTTGCTAGCAAGCAGCAACCACGTATTTTCGATATAAATCTAAACCAACACCCGCCTAAGAAATAAATAAAGGTAGCACTCTCACTGGCTTACAAGTCGCATTCATTTAAACCTGACAAACATTTAATTTAGTCTCCACCAACCCAAGTTACCAATGGCAAAGCAGTCAATGCTAACCTGCCAAGCTAGCTGGCTAGCATGCCCAAGACAAAAGCCTGAATGAAGTTCCTATGGGTGCAAACACCATCCAGGTACCGCTGCTCTGGCAGAAGTGCAAGCGCCGGGATTCAAACACATTGTCGTATCAAAAACCCATGACAATGAGCGCCTCGTCAGATAACGAGACATATGAGCTTACCCCTCCTGGTCCAGCTTTTCTTTCTTCAGTGCTCTGTTTGAATGGTGTGTTGTTGTAGGAGGGCGTCCTGTTCCGGGGTCACATCCCTCCAGTCGGCACAGCTACGGCGAACTGACTCAACGCAGCGAGTCCCGCTGGATGTACAGTACCGCTGCCGGCCACTGGGGTCGCCCTCGGCCCAGCTATCACTGCACACGGTCTATGGGATCTATTTCAAAACTTAAACTGTGTATCCTCCACACTACATAATATAAAATTAAAGTACATTAATTTAGTAGAAACATATAGTAGTACACACAACAAACATCCAGATTCTTAATCTGCAACCTGACTGTTCAGCAAGGAAACCCAACATGAATTGAAATGTTCTAATACCGAATACTAGCTACACACAGTATTATACAGTGCATAACATACGTTTACCTACCTAGATAGATAGTCAACTTTGTTTCATTATTGCCAACACAATGACTAGACAAATGTATCACATTTGCTCAACTCACCCTAGTTTAAGAGATAAGCAACATTGAATGTGTTTGTTGCAAATAAGAGGGACGCAGATAGAATTATTGAGCACTGAATGATACATAAAATGAATAATTTCTCAACCTTTCTGGATATTATGCTCTGAATTTTTTGATTTTCTACACTTTAGTTAAGCCATGGGGACAAAAAACATGTTTTTGTGAAGAGTAAACTCCAAACGACTTGTCTATTGGTCTAAAATGGATAAAGAGGGATGCCATCTAAACACACAAATCAGCAAATACAAATTAGTGCTAAGCAT
Organism: Chaunax sp. Z400; assembly: GCA_037577475.1. Classification (NCBI taxonomy): domain Eukaryota; kingdom Metazoa; phylum Chordata; class Actinopteri; order Lophiiformes; family Chaunacidae; genus Chaunax; species Chaunax sp. Z400. Next base: position 16,120,279 of record CM075195.1, on the reverse strand, counting down.
ATAGCAGTAAACAACGTATTATAGTATCACAATTTCAGGTTCTTAATTCTTATGAAAATACATGTTTTTGCAATGTGTGAACTCCCAACAACATGGAAACCAATGCTCTGAAAGAGAATAGAGGGGTGACTTTAGTGGATCTGGCCTTCATCCATGATCATGCTTCTTTGAATTAACAATCAGTAGAAAATAAAGCAAACACATGCTATGGATACTAGCAGGGTGAGACAGAGTGAACATCTACCAGTCACAAATGTTCAAAACAAATATGAGGAATTAACACAAGCACATACACACATACACAGACAGAGAGCCCACATCAACTGATATAGCATACATGGTCCAGATTTACACTTTCAGAGTCTGAGAAACACAACCATGAGTCTAAATCGCTTCTACTAGTTGCCAGATTATTCACTTATGGGTCATAATGCCTCATTTGTGAATTATTTTGCCTGATTCTTTGACCAAAGATTTAAATGAAATCTTTGCCTGAAATAATTTAATTTTCATTCTCTAATGATTGGTGTCATTATATGAATACTTTGACATTATGGGAAATGTACCAATTCACTTCCTTGCTGAGACTTAAATGAGAGATTGGATACCCCTCTCTGTCTGTTTGAAGCTGGTGCCATGCAGGAGCCAGTTAGCATAGTTCAGACTTGAAACAGAGGGAACTTCTCGTCTGGGTGTATCTTAAGGTAGAAACATAAACCCATCAGCACCTCTAATGTGGCTGCTCGGCACACCTTGTTAAACAGCAAGACAATTTTTTTTCCACAGATTAAAATAAGATATAATGTGTTGTTTTGAGGTGCTGCTTGGCAGAATTTGTTACACTCTGTTTCCAGTCTGGCTAAGCTATACTAAAGGTTGCTGGCTTCAGTTTCACATTTAAAGGAGGACATGAGAAACATATTGAAAATCTTATTCAAATCTCAGTAAGGGAGCAAATAAATGTATTTACCAAAATGTCAAGCCATTCCTTTAATGCATAGTAGCTGATCGGTAAGTGTCTGATTGGTAACACAGCCTGGTAAACAGGAATGCTAGCAAAATAAAGGTTCCATTTAAAGTTTGTTTCTCATCTAACAATAATTAGTAAATGTTACAATGCTTCCTGTCAACTGGCACTGAAAAGGCAACATACTGTTCTTCAAGGCAATATTAGACATCAAAAAATGATACAGCAGTAAGACACATCTTTTTTAAATATCCTTCTTGACTTTGTACAAGTACTTCAGAGTTACCAATAAAATAAAATGAAATAAAAAAAAAGACACAATTGCAAAGAGGCAGTTGAAATGAGAGGAAATGACACATCCATCAAGGCTTGAAAACCTTAGAAAAGATTTGCCATGACACTGCCACCCTGTTATTGTTCTCCGCTCATTACTCCCTGCTGCACAGCGCAGTCCGTGGGATGAACCGTGAGTCTCTGCTTCTTTTTCAAAGATTCTTGACACTTTTGCATGACCACATGGTTTTCAGGTAGCAGTTTTAAGACATCAAAAAAGCAGTTTATAATTTTTGTCGATATGACTTCCAGGGCAAAGGCATTCCATTGTTTGATTGCAGAAAGATGGTTGTGATGGGTTTCCTTCATTGTGAAAATGTCTTTGTGTGGAAATTATGGTCCATGATCATATCATATCTTTGGACGCCATTACTTACTCTTATTGTACCACAGACAGGCCAGTCAGATGTAAACATTTGTTGAGTGTATTTGAATGCTATTAATAAAGTAAAATATTTGATTGTCTTTTCTTCTCTTTTATCTCCATAAGTTAAAATCCATAATTTGTGGCCAGTCTTCCACTTCCTTTGGTGCAGTGTTCTTCATGGTCTATTATCTTTGGCCAAGGAGTGCATCATCCAGTTGACCTTCGTTTTCCAGCTTTCCCGCAGAGCTTCGTTGAACTTTACTTTGAAATTCTTCAGCGCCTCTTCCTCTGATTTGCCCAAAGCTAAAGAGTCCTTTAGAAAAAAAGAAACCAAAACATTGTCAACATTAATATCATCCTCAGCAGCAGCAGCAGCAGCAGCAGCAGCAGCAGCCTTGTTTCATACCTTTAGATACTGGATATCTTTGAAGGACATGAGCTCTGGCAGTCCTGCTGCCTTCATCATCGCAAAGAGGTTGACGAACAGCGTCCCGTTCCGACACAGGATCTTATAAGCCTGCTCGCAGTACTCCCTGAACCTGACAACATTGATGCAATAACCAGCCACTGGTTATAAAATATCCATCAAAAACAGAATCCCAGATCATGTAACAGATTGATACAAAAATACTGTACCTCTCAAACTTCTCGCTGTTGTTCGTTCGTCCTTGTTGGATCACATGGACAAAGTCATAAGTCAAGATAAAAGGCACACGCTCCCTGTTGATCCCTAGTTTCCGCTTAAAGTTGCCCAGGAAATGCCCAAAGTCAATGTGGAAGAGCTGAGGAACAAAGATGAAAATGACTTGTGGCTTCTGAATGCCTCACCCAAGTGACAGTTCTGACAGACTCACGAACTGGTGAGTGACCTGAGGGATGACCATCAGTATTACATTTCAAAGGGAAAAATAATTGACAAAGCACTAGTAAAGTCAGGATGAGCATTGGGTTAATAGAACAACCCGTTCCCCACTTTATGTCCTTTGTAGTAGATTTCAGTTTCAAAATAATTTCTGTGATAAAATATATCACAGTACCTGTCCAGTTTCCCTGATCATGATATTGTCATTGTGACGATCTCCAATCCCCAGAACATAAGTAGCTACACAGTAGCCAGCGCAGGACAGCGTGAATTCTTCTATTGCTTGATCAAGTTTGTCCCTGGTGACAAAAAAAGGAAGCAAAGCATGGGTAGATTTTGTTCTAACAATACATTCACACTTCTCTCATCGTCATCAATATAACCTGCAATGCAATACACTCACATATAGTCATTAGGAAGAATTTCCTCATTGCTATATGAAATATTAACAGAAGAGTTCCTGTGGCCAATCAATAATTGACCGTCACATCCTTTTACGGTCTAGACTTGCAGAAAGTTTACTGTGTCAAGCTTTTAAAAACTTTCTCTGCTTCATTTCAAGCTAATTACCTTTCTGTTCTTTTGTGCAATCAGCTGGGACTGTCTCTTCAATGTGATGTACGAAAGCTTATTCATTAATTGAATGGTTCTCTCTCTTCAAGGAGCTTTCAGAACTGACAAGACCTTCAGCCTTCAGACTGTCTGGCACTAAATAATCTACTCTCATTTAATGTTTCTGAAGCTCTCTCTCTCTCTCTCTCTACACACACACACACACACACACACACACACACACACACACACACACACACATACACATATATATATATATATATATATATATATATATATATATATATATATATATATATATATATACAGTATATATGTATGTATATATATATATGTATGTATATGTATGCATATGTATGTATATATGTATATATATACATATGTATGTATATATGTATATATATACATATATATACACTACCAGTCAAAAATTTGGACACAGTTTCCCATTCAAGTGGATGGGTAACTGTGTCCAAACTATTGACTGGTACTGTATATACATATAATATATATATATATATATACATATATATATATACACATATAATATATATGTATATATATATATACATATATATATACATATAATATATATGTATAAAAGATTGCATTTTGATATTCCCATAATAACCATTGTGTAAAAATTACCATACTCACTCAGGATTCTTAGATTTGAGCCAGTTGAGCAGGGCGTCCTTGTTGAAGGCAGCAGTGGCGGCACTGTTGCTGCTGTTTCGCTGGATATTGGCAATGGTGTCTGAGTTCTTCACTACCTCGATGAGGCCCATCTTGTTCCCAGTGGACAAACAGCCATATGGGATCATTCTGTGAGTGTGGGGTGAAACCAACAGTATTAGGGTGGTCTAGAAGAGTTCCTGATGCAAAAGCATCAATAGTTGCTGCAAATAACTGTTACAACTCTACCTGAGATCCAGGCCTTCTTTCTTCCATAAATTCTCCATCAGCTGGATCATCTGGAGGGTCAACATGTCTTGTCGAAGGTCTGAGGTTGATGAGTGAAACAATGTGAGATAAATAAATAAAGTGACATGTCAAGTTTAAATTTCATCTAACATCTAACATTCCTCTTTTTCTAACTTATAGGTGACATCCCTTTCCACAATGCAGGGTGTCTTTCTGGAGCATTTTAATGTAGATGCCTGTATTTTAACCCTATAACATATCCTTAGCTTTATACTAAAGTCATTTACATCTTAAATCCCGATGTGTGTCCGCTGTATGATAATGTGTACTGAATGTGTGTGGCCATGTGCTCAGATTTTCTTGAATCTCACCATCCCCATTCTTGAAGATGATGCCCATCATGTCTCCTTGAGCCCAGGGGTTCTTGTACATCAGCCAGAGTGGCTTCATCTTGGAGTCCATAAACCTGCACTTATCTGCACTGCAACGTAAAACACACTCATTATAAACACATGACCATTACAAATGTGACATTGTACTTTTTTAGTAGTTAAATATTTATGCATTAAAGACTATTGGGTTCCACTGTAAGGAATTGGGAAAGTTTGTCTGGGGCAAAACAGCTAAGGGCCAATATTGTTTAAAAAACACTGCACACGTGTGTTTGTGTTCGTGTGTGTGTGTCCGCCTCTAACCAGATCTCAGTAAGGTTGATGCTGGGGTTGAGTGGTGACAGCAGGTCTGACAGGGCCTCCAGGTAGGACTCCTGTTTGATACACAGCTTCAGGTCATCTACTGTTATCTTCTGGGATCCTGATTTCACAAAATCACTCAGGGCCCTCATTTTGCCCAGAGCCTCATTCTGTGCAGGAGAAGTAGGACAGAGGTTAGAAGCACAAAACAAACACACCTTTCCAACCTTGAAGTCAGTGCGTATACATGTATGGTTACCTGTTTGGTTAAGAGCTTGATGTGGCAGATGTTTCCTCTGCAGTAGGCCTCCAGAATCAGGCCAAAACGCAAACTCACAGATGCCACGTGAATCTCTGACCTACAATAAATACAAATTCTCCAGTATAAAACAAAAGCCTGCAGACGCATACGATTTTGTTATTTCTGCTGGACTGTGTCCCACCTGAGATGCCAAAATAGAAAGTGTCCTATCCTCCTGTTGGACAAAGCTCTCTCCAACAGAAAAGTGGTGAGGTCACAGTCTAGATAGGACTCATACTTCAAGACTTGGACCAGCTGGATCAAGTATTGTAGCAGTTCATCATCACTGTGTGCAGAAAAAATGTTCCATAAACTATTACACTATTAAAACATTTAAGAAGTGTGATGCTAAATGAATATGAGCAAAAACATTAACATAAATATGTTTGTACCTGAGCTTCCTGAGGCACCTGATGGTGAAAGAACGGATAGCTGGGTCTGGAAAACTGTAGTCTAACAGCTCCAAGGCATTGATGGCAGGGAGGTCTGGCCAGTCCCTCAGTAAGCTCACCATCTGGGGAGAATCAAATGACCATTTTCTACTGCAATGAAAACAATTAAAAGTGTCCAGTTTTATGAGGTTTACTGCTAGTACTGAAAGAACAACATCGTATTGACTTTAAATCAGTTCAAATCAAATCAAGCACCAGCATGATGTTCACATTTTTGGTTGAAAAGGAAATGTCTTGACAACTATTGACTCATCTGGGCAATTTTTTTTAAAATTTATCCAATAGTTCGGTTTATGACCAAATCCAACTGTGCCGGCAAAACTAGCGAAATTCCCTTCATTCTCAGTTGTACTTTGTGTTTATTGCTGATTAGCAAATGTTAAGAAGCTAACACGCTATACTAAGAGAGAGAACATCAACTATTGTACAGATTCTGCTAAACATCAGCAGGTTGACATTGTCATTGTGAGCATGCTATTATGCTTCGGCATGATAAATACCATACACTCTTGTTCCAACATTTTATAGACAAAATCAGTCATTTTCCGTAATCAGCTGAATAGTTGTTAAACATGAACAAATGTTAAAGGGGGTGAGAATTCCCTCCAAAGGGTCCTATTACCCCATAAGTTACATTCCTATTTTTATGCAACACCCGTATTTAGATTCTTTCACCGTAAAAACACACCTAGAATTTGAATCTGTTCATAATATTTGTTATAAGGGAAAAAAGCACTTCCAGAAGAGTGGGCATTTCCTGTTCTGCTGGATGGACCCTGTTCTCATCCCCAATGCCTACCGCTGATTAAAGTTTCATGCAAATCTGTCTAGAACTTTTTAAGTTTAGTGGCGGTCCTCAAAGTTCTTGCAATGTTAAAGAAAAAGAAATCACGGATCCATCCCTTTTTCCAGATCTATGGTTGGGACAATGCCCCACTCTTCCACCAAGTTTCATGGTAATCCATCAGGTAGTTTAAGCGTAACTGAATGATCAATCTTTATCCTGACCAACTCCAAAATTTAATGTGTTCCTCTCTGCTACATGCCCAATCCTCCCACCAAGTTCCATGAAAATACATCCAGTAGTTTTAGTGTTATCATGCCGACAGACAGACAGACAAGAGACAAATAAACAGACAAGCGGAAATGATTAGCTACCTGAGAAAAAACAAAACAAATTGATCATAAAGGGGGCAATGCTCTTCCAAAACTCTAAATTAATACCTGAACTACATCCTCACGTTTATTCCACTTGGTGATGAGGAGCAGCTTGGACAGACTTTCAGGATATTGGCTGCGGACGTCTGCACGAAGCTTCCACAAGAGCTCCTTCTCATCCTCGAAAAACTCTGTGTGGTTTTTGTTGTCCATGATTTCTTTTAGTTTCATGTACTATGGGCAGCAAAAAAACCAAAGCAGTGTGTGGTCAGCAAGACATAGCTGCTGTTCTTTAACTTAAATCCCGTGAGGATTGTAAAATGTAAGACATGAAAAGCTTTACCTCTTCGTTAGTGGCAACAGCTGCATCACCGTTCTTCTCCACATCACTTATCTGAAAAAAGATGAGGGTTTTTTTTCACTGACAAATCCAAATCCAAACTTCAGTATGTCCTCAAATCTGACTTTTTGGGAATAAGTACCTTGTCAAGTGGGGGGTAATAGAGAGGATGTGGCCGGATGTTGTGGAAGCGAATGAGAAGGCCCGCAGCACTTTCCACATTGGGATTCGTCTCGACTGTTCCCATTGGATTCAACAGGTCGCCTTTGTCATCTGTGATAAAAGTGTCATATATGTACTGTGCCAATTGCTATATTTTTTTTTCATTTAGTGAATAATTGTTTTTCAAATATCTCCTGTCCCATGTCTCTAACAGTTACAGAGAGTACTTGTTGGTCTTTCACACTGCAGAGAAGGACTAGATATGCAGCCATAATAAACAACCATGCTTTTGGCACCAATCTACACCACATCTTACAAAAGGCTACAGTCTGCATCAACAAACACATAATGAGTGAATATGGGGTTTTGATGGTGCCACACGTAATTTGGGGATTTCAGCCCTGTGTGCTGCCATTTAATGGGGAGGAGGCTGCTGGTGTGGAAGTGTTTGTGAAGAGCAGGAAATGCAAGAGGAGGTAAGGTTGAAAGTACCAGGAACAGATGGCCAAGTGGACAAGAGGAACTCGCCAGTCTTTAGCTGGTCCTTGTAGTCAAACACCATGGTGTTCACCCAGGCAATCGGACAATCCTGAAGAGAGGGACAGAGAGGATTAGGTTTGTTATTCGCTCTGAAGACCATCAGCAAGCATTAAAATCAGGCCAAAAGAAAGCTAAAGAGGAACAGGGAGAACTCAATGAAAGTTACATAATCAGTTACAGAAAAATCTGCTCATGTAGTTGAAATAATCTTTTACTTGTACCAAAATACAAAGAAAAGTTTCAAATTTGTGGGATGCAAGAGTGGATCGCTACATCCATTTTTAGCATCAATTGATTTTTTTTTAAGTGTCAAAATGCAAAACTATGTCTAACCAACTTATTTTTGTACTATCAAAAAGACATATTTAAATATCATAAAAGACACAAGAATTTTCCCCAATTAATCTAGTTGTAAAATGACTTGGATTGTTAAATGTGTCTTGTATAACATCTGACTTATTTAGTTATTTGTCATTTAAGAAATACACATTTTCATGTCAGGTTTTACTTTTTACTGTAATTCATTGTGCTAAATTATAAAATACAAATGACAGTAATGTTATATCTATAAGGTTTCAAGTGTTTTTATCTCATAAACTTACACTTTGAAAACACACTTAGGCTGACTGCACCCAACTAAAAACAGAGAAGATGCACCGAATCACATGTGGCTAAAAAAGTTCAAGTTCTGTCTGTATTTCTGGCTTCTGTCTGCAGGACTTCTCTTCCAGGCATAAGAAGAAAGAAGTAGCTCAGAAAGCAGAAGTGGCCTTGATGCCCAGATACCCACCTGGGACTGTACCACATATAAAAGAGGTTCACTGTACTTGTCAGTGTACACTGAGTGAGTGTGTGTCAAGGCCGTTTCCAGGGTAATCTCTCAGTGTAGTACTACTTCAGTCTCTCAGTGTAGTAATACTAGCATGCAGTCTTTCAGTGTAATAGTGCTGTTATAGTTCTGTGCTTAAAAAACACGATAAAAAAAGAAGTAATTAGCAAGAAGAAAGTCAAACCTTAAACTTGGAGTGTCTCAATTGGCTTATAGTGACATGAAGTACAATATGATTTTTTAAATTCATAAAAGTAATTCGAGTTGCAAATTATAACAATAATGTCATAGTTCTATATGTAGATTGCCCTTTCCTGTTTTATTTTGAAAAGGATATTTTCCCCATGTGTTTTGCTTTATATTTCCTGTTATTACTTTTCTAATGTATTTTGCCCTTGTATTCCCTCTGTCTATGTTTCATGTTCTGTGTTTGTCTTTTTGTGATTTTTCTCTCCTCCTTGCATTCTTTTTTGTCAGTTCGTCTGCTTTGCTTTGTCTTCTCCTGTCATCTCCTGCATTTCTCCATGGTCTTCTCCCGTAAGTTATTTCATTGTGGGTTTTGTAAGTTTATGTTTGTTTTTTTCAACTTTGCCTTCTATTTGGATTTTTCTTTGTGGATTTATTATTTGTTGGCTTTTTCATTTGGACTGCGTCATTTTTCTTTGTGGACTTTTTTGTTATGCATCGTGTCTGCTTTTCCTGAGTTGGTCATTAAAGGTATTTTTGTTCACTTCATTTTATGTCTACCTCTTGTGTTTGTTTGTGTTATAATAATCATAATAATAATAAAGCCACAGATTACAACTTTAAACTCTGGGTTTTTTCCAGACAACAATCCAAAAAGATTTTCAATTTCATAATATAGATTTCATAACATGTGAGAAGCTGGAATCATTAGATGTTTAGCAATTTGCTTGAAAATTATTGTTAATTCATGAGTGACATAGTTGGACATAACTTTTCTGTCAATCCTAATTTCTGTGCTGATGTTCTCAAATTAACCTCACTTGAAAAAACTTGGTGTCCAAGGTTCCATTCTTCATCCACTATAATTTATATAAATTATACAGTTTTTAACACATACCCCTTTTATACTGATGACACAGTTTTGTACGTCAAGAAAACAATTTGTATATCAGCATCTACAGTACAAAAAGGGTTTGGATCAGCTGACAAGAATATATCAGAATTTGTGTGGACAAGACACTGAATATAAAAACAAGCATTCTGAGTAATTAATAACTTAGAGAAACATTGCGTGCAACAGTACATCTTCCACCTTCTCTTCTCCTCACTCAGTCACTCTCTGTCCCTCAAACAATGTGAGTGTTTGAGAGGGAGACTGAGTTCACGTCTTTAATTTCTGCCATTCAAAAATAAAAGAACACCATTTGGAACACTAATTCTGTTTATATAGCCTAGATCTTCCCACTACTGTGGGCAGGGTAGAAAGAGAAACCTTGGACACCAAGTTTTTTCAAGTGAGGTTAAAGAGTGAAATGCTGCTCTCAGCTACATAATCAGCACCTTGAAGAGTGCTGCATCGTTTAGTCTTGTCTCTGTCATTGACTCAGTCCTCAGTCCTGACAATTGTGTAAATATAAACAATTAAGGGGACGGATTGCACAAAATAATGCATATTGTTATGATTCGAGCCGTGCAGATTGGCTCTCACATCCACTGGTACAATCCACTGGTCAAACGGATGTGTGGATTATATATATATATATATATATATATATATATATATATATATATATATATATATATATATATATATATAATGTTTATTTTATATCTTATCTTATTCATTATTTTGAAATATAAATATTTGAAATTATATTAACGTCTGCACTATTTTATGCATTAATATTTTTGCTTCTAATTTTTGGATAAGCTTTTTTATACATATTTGTGTTAACATTGTTGGAAGGAGCCTGACTGCTTCACTGCAAATGCTGAACCCATTACTGGGCTTCAAGATAGAGGTAAATTGAAAGTAAAATGTGCAGTGGGTGGGAGTGTTGTAAATATGAACTGCGTCGCTAAAAATGAATTTAGAATTCCTTGAAAAAGTTTCCCAACTTCTCACTTCCTTTGTGTGATGCGTAGATAAAAGAGCTGAAGCGGATGAAATGTTAACCACAGCCTTGCCACTGAAGACACTTGCACAACCAGGCGGAGCGGCAAAACACACCCACACAGCACACACTGAGAGGAAACAGATCTGTTGGTGTTTGCTAACAAATTCACAACCGCCTTGATAAAAACCCGCCCGCTCAATCAGAAGTTGTACACTAAGGCCCGAAAAGGCCTCAAGTTTCTGACAGACTCACCGCTCTTTTATTCTTCTTTTTGGTGCCTCGGGGTTTCTTGGCTTTCTCAATGACAGCATAGAGAGCAAAGCACAGGCGGCTCATGCGAGGCAGGTCAGCCACGTTTATGTCAAACTCCAGCCTTTGATCCCACAGAGGTTCAGAGCACACTGCCACCTCCGAACTTGTCACCACCTTACAGAGCAGTTCACTGCCATGGGACAGACCAGCCTGCACCACAAGCTGGACAGGGGAACAACACACATAGCATTCATTAGATGAAGGTGTGACATGACACTTGTGTGAGAGAGATTGTTTGTGGAACATTTACAGACCTCATTAAATGATTCAGAGTTTCCTGTGTCACCCGTGCTATGAGTCAAAGGGTCTACACAATCATAACGTAAGCAGGTGGTGATGCCTTTCAGTGCTACGCAGGGTCCATCAAAAATGATAAACAATCGCATGAGTCAAAATTCAATATCGTATGACCATTAAGATCCTGCCTTTGGCAAATCAAGATAGTCTGAACCTATATCTACCACATATATGAGTGACTACTCTCCCCCAGGCTGTGTCGTTAAACATTTGTTTGCCAACTGTGGACTAGACTGATAATTATGTAGCAGGACAAATTTGTCATCATTCAAGATGCTCTAAGGCAGCAGCCGGAAGTGCACTTACACTTAATAACCCATCTAAGCAGTAACATAGTTATGAAACTGAATCACAAACACAGACACACATTAACAGTTACAAGATGTGTTCATGCTCTTTTTTATTTATTTTTTCTATCTTTTCTTTTCTTGTTTGTTAAAAAAACACGCAAAAAAAAACATTGTTTACAGAGAAACATCTTTAATGAAAAAAAATAAAATACTGAGATGTTAAAATAAATTTCAACATAGGTTAGGGCCTGTCTGCAAAGTAACAAGTGTGCATCGCCTTCAAAAGAAAAAGAAAGTGCAGTGAAAGGCGAGACAGTAGGAAGTCTGCCTTCTTTCTCAGAATCTAGTGTTTAGAATGAGATGTAAAAATCAAATAGGTCCTCCCCACTTCCTGTTTTGAAGTTTTAACCAACCGCCTTGATGAATTATGGGAAACGTGTGGTTTGGACCATGTGACTTCCCTGTCATTTACATGTCAACATTGTTGTTCGTACAACTGAAATTGAGATATTGGTGAACAAGTGATGGCCACACTTCATTGAGCAGCGAAGTGAGAGAGAGCCCACATAAAACCCCACCAACCTTCATTCCTTCAGCTGCATTGACTCGGCTGCCCTGCAGCAGCTGAATGTAGAAAGGCTCATTGATGGACCACAGAGAGGAGGTGTTCTGCTGTGGGAAGGAGCAGAAGAGAAGAAATGGAATTTTCCTCTCCCATTCTTTACATTAAAGCTGCCTTCATACCATATACTGAGGTTTCAAGTAATGAAACCGTTGCTACAATTTCCTGTTTGGCAACATGTCCAAAAGAACACAACAATGTACCTTTTCAAAATAAAATAAAAGAAGAGGAACAAACTTTGAATCTAGACTAGATTAGAAAAAAAATCTCAAAGTTCTTTGATTGAGTCTGACAAACATAATTAATAATCATGGATTAGTCCTTTTATTGTTCTTCACTGCACATATTTCTGATTCTATGGGTGAACTGTGTTAGATAAAAACACACAACAGCATTTACTCTGCCAGTTCTGTTCCAAAGAAGGTCATACTAGAAAACCAACTACAGAAGTAAAGGTGTCAATCATCAACACTGTGTTGCACAGCCCGTTCAAAGTCCACTCTGGTTGTGGAACATTGTAAAGAGAGATGAAGGAAGAGAAAGAAAGAGTGTTGCTCTTTTAATAAAAGATGACATCTTTCTGCTGAAGTCTCACCTTCTTTATTGGCAGTGGGGGAGGCCTGGATGAGAAGCAACTCTTGTATATCTGGCTGTACATTCGGCCCTGGTCCTCCTGATATTTGCGGATGGTAGAGTGGTGCACCATAGTTAGATGAGGGTTTTCACCATTTCTCAAACATGAGAAAATGTACTGGGAGAATAAAAGACAGAGATAGAAAACAGGAGGGGACAGAAAAATATATTTTTGTTTACTGGTACAGCCATCAATCAGTTCACCCACAGATATTCCCCAGTGTTCTGATAGCAGCAGTTAACTCCTGGAGGCTGTTCATTTGCTGTAGGTTAATGCAGCTGAAATCTCATTATGTGTGGATGGATGCAGTTCCTTTCTGCAGGGCTGCTAGACAGATATGAGTCACCCCTGCAGGTAGCAGGAGTTTCAGAATCAACAATGGGGTCTCATGCCTCTAAAATCTTCACTCACCACACGCGTGATCTGGCAATCATTTCATCATCCGCACAGGGCAAAACTTACAAGCAAATTGCAGACAAAAAGCACAGAAAAGAAAATCATCCACAACCTCTGAGAAAATAACACATCTAGAGCCTATGAAAATATCCTTTTTTCGTTGGGATTTGCTATATTTAATCATTTCTAATAAGTCATTTTACCAATGATCAAGAGAAACGAACTATTAAATTGGGCGAAAGGTGAAAGGTTTTCTACTAGTGTATCTAAATCAAATAAAACACTTCAATGACTGGAGAAGTATCTACAAACTCACTATGACACACTTAAAAATGGAGTTACAGTTGATTTTAAGCGATATACAGGTGGTTCTGAAAGATCACTGATTTGTCTTCTTTTTATTTTCAAGAACTACATAAAAAGGCGATTTTATTGTAGGATTATTTAAAAATGCCAAGCGGGGGAAGGACAGAAGAACATTTCCGACGCACTGAATGCTTCTGAGTTAAGTCAGTCACAAAAAATGGCTCACTCATAAAAACGAGAATGCAAGTACTGAGGGAGGCCACCAATAAGCCAGTAGGTCTCATTAGACCAGAATTGAGCTTTTTGCTTACCATAGCAACGGCCGTTTGGTGTAATCAAAATGCCACAGATCAGCAACAACAATCACATAGGTGAAGCATCATGTTGTGGGGGTATTATTCTGCAATTATCTTGTAGGAAAACCAGCTTCAGTCTGAATGAGCGCAAAGTCTTGAGAAAATATTTCATATTCCAGCAACGACAAAGCTACATAGGATTCTATTGAAAACAACAAAGCTAACATCCAATTGACCAAATCCAGAATGTGTGGAAGAGCTTGTTGAGTTCTCTTCATTCAGCTGCAACATATTTTAACTCTCTCCCAAAGACGAATGGAGGCAAATTGAAGCATCCAAATGTGCATAGATGATATAGATGTATTATCCATATAGACTCAAGGCTCTATTTGCTGACACATTGGCATGAAGGGGGTGAAGAAAATGTGTAAAACAATACAATTTGAAGAAAACAATAAAATACAAAAAAAGGCAGCTTGGTTTCCAGAGAGCTCTGCTCAAAGAAGACCCTGCTGGTGAGGTCACTCACTTTGAACTGGCACATGGGGTGTTTCCCATAGATGAACTCCCACCTCCCATTAACTTGTAAGGTGTAGTCCTCAGGCTCTTGTCGCACTGAGCGAAAGACAGTGGCCTTCTTCTTCAGGGCGCTCCTCATCAGAGCCACAGGGAGCTCCTGAGGGTCCTGCTGCAGCATGAAGCTTTCCTGTGGGAGCCACAGACAACTTCATACAAGTAAAGGTGCCATTTCTACAAAGAATCTATCTATCGATCTATCTATCCATCCATCCATCCATCCATCCATCCATCATCTATCTATCTATCTATCTATCTATCTATCTATCTATCTATCCATCCATCCATCCATCCATCCATCTATCTATCTATCTATCTATCTATCCATCCATCCATCCATCCATCCATCCATCATCCATCCATCCATCCATCTATCTATCTATCATCTATCTATCTATCTATCTATCTATCCATCCATCCATCCATCATCCATCCATCCATCCATCCATCCATCATCTATCTATCTATCTATCTATCTATCCATCCATCCATCATCTATCTATCTATCATCCATCCATCCATCCATCATCTATCTATCTATCCATCCATCCATCATCTATCTATCTATCATCCATCCATCCATCCATCATCTATCTATCTATCTATCTATCCATCCATCCATCCATCTATCTATCTATCTATCTATCTATCTATCTATCTATCTATCTATCTATCTATCTATCATCTATCTATCTATCATCCATCCATCATCTATCTATCTATCTATCTATCTATCTATCCATCCATCCATCCATCCATCCATCCATCCATCCATCCATCCATCTATCTATCTATCTATCTATATCTATCTATCTATTTATATCTACCTATCTATCTGTAAATGTGTAGCTTTCATGTCCGTGGATCTTGCTCCTGGTTGATGTTTTGAAAGTCGAGAAGTGTGTGTGGGAGGGGGATTTCCAAAGGTGCTCACATTTACTCACATTTACTTAAAATCAACCTCCATCATTTGTTCACACGAGGTAGAACCACAGTTTTTTTTCCAATTAAACCTGTTGTCTTCTGTGTGTGCTGCCCCGTCATACAATAACGTTTGATTAAACATCTTTTACACGATTGACTCAGAAAAACGACAACAGGTCGACTCACCTCACAAGCCTCAAACTTGACATTAATGAAAATCTTGGCGTTTTTTGACTTCATGCTCCCACACTGCGGCGGAGAGCAGCATGGCTCCAGGTCACATGGGAAGCTGTATTCCATCCATTGCTGCCAAGGCAAAAACTGCCGCTGCTGAGCCCTCTCTTCGCAAAATGTACGCATCTTCATTCGAAACTCACTCACCTCGTGGTTCTTTTGGGCCTCAAACTCATGCAGCCCTGTAAAATCATGATTAAGGTGTCAAAAAATACAAATCTTGTACAGCAGGAGGAGGAGCAGCAGGTACTTTTCTTGTTGTGAAAAATGTTATTATAGAAACATTTAATGGATCTTACTGAGAGCCGGCCATGTTTTTATTAGCTAGAACTCGAAGAAACATAAGACGACAGATTTTTTGACTGACTGAAATAAAGCCTAGTAAGGACGGCAAAACAAAAGGTCAAAAACTCTAATAACTGGAGTCAGGAATGTTACTTAGCACTAAGTGCACTCTAATTCATAAGCTCAAAGATATAGCTTGGAAACCTACCAATATAAAAATCAACATTAATTTCATTTAAACAGGAAAATTTGCATTTTTTGTTCAGAGGTCCTTCTTTTTTATTGAAGTAGTATAAAGCTAACTTTGGTAAGTGCTCAGAAAAATAGCAGTCATTTGGTTCTACTAATTCAACTTAGCCGATGGGATCATTTCTGCCTCTGTATTAGCTCTAACCAAGTCCTCTTAAACACACTGTCACATCTTTTTTTCATCCATTCTAGCAGTGCTGCTGCTGTGCTTGTTGCAATGACTCTTTACCTGGTTGGAAAAACAATTCAGCCAGTTTTGTGTGCTGCATTATGAATAGTTTAAATTCCTGTGCCACAGCCTGAAATATGGTGGCAGAAGAATTGTTAACAAAATGGCAAAAATCTATGCAGGTAATTTAACTTACAGAAAAGAAGAAAAAAAAACTATTCATAAAACAACATATTTCCTCAATCAACATGTAAAGCATTAACTGCTCCTAGCATCTGCTAATGAGTCTTCTTTGTTAAGAACTTATCCATCACTGGGATGGATGACAAGCACTACTGATTGGTTAGTGCCAAACAATCAATTTGAACCAAATGTCACACTTACTAATGCAGTGAAACAAATTAGAGATTCAGTTAGAACTTTCTATTTCATTGTCATTTTATAATTCAAGTATTCCATGTGCATGACTGAATAAATTAGAGATGTGGCTGGTGATTCAGAAGACTGGAACCGGACGAGAGCAGCCCTCTGAGAAAAAGCTCATAACATAGACTCTCACCTTCTTTTTGATCATGACAGAAGAGACTGCGTCTTATCTTACACTTAGCAACTGAGACTCTGTTAGCAGCTTGGCTTTATCAGAGAAGGATGCTGCTGACCTTTGCCAATTAACTGGCTGATTTGGGTGTTGGTGAGTTTCTCCACTCGGTCGCCCTCCTTCGCTACCAGCCTCAGAACACACATGAAGGGCCGCACATCGCTTATACGCCTTGATTCCTCCTCAAGCTCCTCCCTCTCTGCTGTCTGGTTGATGCAAGTGAAGACGTATGCGTCGGGATCACCCAGCGCACTGAACAGGGCCTCACTTCTGGCATTTTCCCAAACCATCTGAAACGAGAGATAAAAGCAATGCATGAGGTTGTAAGCACAATGTGTTCTCAGTGCATGTAAAATGTATACTTGAGGGGCTTGTTTAAACGTATACATATATTACATATACATACATATAACCACTCTGAGTTCTCTAATGAGCTAAAATAACAAATTGTTGTACAAAACATAACAGTTGCGATGGATATTTTAACACAGCTAAATAGAACAGCCAGAAGTGGCCGAACTGTTTGCATAAAAACTGGCACACTCACATTTACTTTAACAGCAGCGTTGCTTCAGCAGAGGGCTGGCATACAAAAGAGGAGAGCTGTGGCTCCTTTGCTGGCAGTTCAATCAAAATTTCAAGATGAATTAAAAGCACACCCAAGCATTGTTTGGACTGCATAATGTTTTAATGACTGCCAGTAATATTAAGTCAACCAATTTGTTTAAAAGCCTACTGAGTAAATATTGTAAATAACAACAGCATTTTGCAAAAGTGACCGTCAGAGTACGGTGCTCTGCTGCAGTCAATAAAAAACAATCTATTAGAACTACAGCTTTATCTGAGCACAAATGATAAACAATTCAGACCTGATCTTTAAAAGCAGTTCATGATGGTTAAATGGAGTTAAGCGTGTGGGGACACACCTTTTTGATGCTTACGATGGTGTCATTTCGAGACACTGGGAATTTGAGGAAGATCCCAGTAGGTAGCAAGAAGTCCATCACGATCCCCTGGTCCCCCTCCTTCTCCCATTCCTCTTGCATCCCATACTTCCCTGGGGGCATGGTGACGACCTCTCATTTACCGTCAGCTCCTCTGCTGCTCACCGGAACACAAGCCAGCCATCCACACACACAGGAAACACAGCCATGGTTAATAAGTCCACTATTAACATATGCTACTGTCCATGTTTGCGTGCATTGTGTGAAGTGCTGTATTGTTGTACTGTTTGTTGCTAAAACCCTTAATGATTTATCCTCACAAGGTTATTATAGGGCTGCAGCTAATGGTTATCGAATTATGCACCAATTATTTTCATGATTAAGTGATTAATCGTTTAGTTTATACAATGTGAAAATGTATATCATTTTCCAGAGGTGAAATTAACATCTTTCAATTGTTTTTGATGTCCAACCAACAATCCAAAACCCAAAGTCTGTATTTCCTATCATAAATGACAAAGAAAACAGTACATCCATCCATCAGATACATACATTCAAGAAGCTGGAACATGAAAATGTGTCACATTTTTGCTTGAAGAATTAATGAGGTGATTCATAAGTTATCAAAATACTTGACAATAAATGCTCCTTCCTTCAGTATAATACATGTAGTGTATTGACTTTATTCACAGCTCCACCCTAATAGACTCAATAATCAGTCAGAAAGAGGCGCTCGGGGGTCAGGTAAGGTGAAGACACTTTGTAGAGAAACTAAAATTGACAAGATTATAAACACTACAGAGATGTCCTGTTTCTTGCAAAGCTATTCAACTGACTGTGTAAGCAGACAACATTGCACTTTAAGTGTAATCTCCAGTAATTTGCCATAAAGTAATTCTACACTATTGATTTTAGTAAGAAGAAACTAATGCTGTGTGAGCAGTCTATATCTGCCAGATATAGGCTGACTTACGCCAATAAACAAAATGCATTTGAATGAATGTATAGGCCTACTGATGTAACACAATATGAATGAATGAATGAATGAATGATATCTGTAAAATCAGCAATGGGGAAGAAAAGAGAAGGCGCACATGTAGCCACAGTCCCGTAGAAACGAGATTTTTAGACTGTCAAGGCTAAAACTTGGAGCTACACAGAGGCTATCACAGCAAAAGCCTTGCAAACCTGTTAGCGCAGACACTTTGAGCTCTTCAAATCGATCATCTCTTCATGGATTTAATTCCTGCGAAGATGGAGGCTGTATCGTCATGGTGACATGTCTTGCTCATGCGGCTGCGGGCTGCCGTTCTATCCGTGAAGTGAGGTGTTGTAAATCCAGCTCAAACGGACCACGCATTCGTATGGCTCATGTGAAGAAGAGTGTGTCCCTGCGTCGGTCAAGTGCGCTGTCATTCGTGCAGCGGTGTTGTTGCACTGACTGACCTCCACTGAGCGTCTGCGCTCTGACTCGCCGGCTCCCTGCGCGCCAAGGGACCGTCCACCAAAACTTTAGCGCGAGTTGAAAGTAAAATGTTCCCTCTCTACCCTCCGCCCATACCTCTTAAATATTTGAATGTAGTCTCCAGCATGTTAAGTATGCTGAAGCAAGCAGTCAAGTAATCAGTTGGTCAACTGATATAAGATAATAACAAGAACAACAAAAAAGAAATATCTGATATATATTTATATATTATTTCCAATCCTTAAACCCTTCAATTTGAAGATTTGGTGCTTTTACACTTGATTTTTTTTCTTCCAGTAAATATTGAATATTTTCCTCACAAAGTAAGCAAACTACTGATAAATGTTGCTTTTGTATGATGCTAAACTTAATAGCTTGAAATAAGTTACATCAAATGGAAATGCAAGTACTGTACCTTTAATTATGAGGACAGTATTTGACTAAACGCACGTTGTAAGATTTCTCTGTTTGATTAGGACTATTTGTGGGATAAAACCAGCAATTTGAATAGGTTGTCTTAGGCCAGAGTGAATATTGTAACTCTATTGAAAAGGAACATGGGTGAATCTAAAAAAGGGTGATTTCTCAATAATGAAATTGATTATTTGTTAGGGTTAAGGGTTGAGGTCCTGATCATGGCCGTACCAGGTGCACTAAAAGTCCTGAAATAATTGCCTAAAAATAACTAAGATATTGATACAAAACAAAGATATTGTACAATTTATAATACTCACTTCTGCTCACCAGCGTCATTGTGTGTGTGTGTGTGTCGGGGTGAGAGGAAGAGAATGATCTTATCCTTGTTGTCTCTGCTCAACACAATAGTTCTCTGATGTCAACCAACCGGACAGGCAGCTGAATCCACTGGAGCGTGAAGCAGGTTGACTGCTGGTAGTTAAGTGACATTCCTCTGCAGATATCATCTGACAAATAGCTCCTCACTGCCTATAACACGTTAAAAAGTGGCCGTCCATCATGATGCCTGCTGGTTCACGAGAATTAATTAACAGGCTCATCATTTAACATTTCATTCTAATGCTTTTCTTTCAATTCAGTTTGTGTAAAGAGTTGAAATGCATGTTAAAATGAGGTATCCCTATATATTTGCATAACATTTGCATATAAATATCAACTGGCCCTGTGTTTACAACTGTACTTTCTGCACTGACACACACTAAAATGAATTGAAGACTGCAGTAATCATAGTTCACCTTTCAGAAAGGAAGTGACACAGGACAAGAGTAGACAGAGAGAAAAAGAAAGAGAGGTGATGAAGATGATGAGAGAGGGATGGATCATTTACTGTAACATTCTCATGCATTACTGCTTGACAGATGATTTATGCTACTGGCCACTGACATGATTTTAATGCTAATGTTATCTGCTGACCACGGACCCTAATCTCTTGTTGTTGTGTGTCGTTTTAAGGACATCATGTTCATCATTATGATCATCATCACATCAGTAAAGTGTCTTCAATTTGTCAATGAAACAGTAATAAAATGTGACAATTATTTACTAACAATATTGGTAAAAAAAAATAAAAGCCCATGTAATTATATGCTCCATTTGTCTTCCGTCCATAACTGAAAGTTTCACAAGTGAAATATGCTCAGCCCAAAATAGACCAGAAGTGTCTCCTAGTTTTCAGAATTCTTGTAAGTCAAATGAGGTCAAGATGGCTTACATTTCTCAGGTATAGCATAACTCCACACCACCGCAATTTGACTATTTCTTTTTATATCAATAAAAGGAGGTTAAATTTCCTTTAGGCTATTTATTTTGAGTTTTCAAGAGGTGGATATCTGTCATTTTTATCGGAAATCTAGTTTCCTTTTTCATGGTTCTATACGCTATAAGACCTGTGACAATTTTCACTTTTTCATTTGTGAACATGTTGCTAATTTCATGGAAGTGGAACGTAAACCACAGTAGAACTGTAGAAAGGGGAAATTGAGGGGCCATCATCAGAATGACATTACAGCTATATATTCTCAGCTCAGATCCGACAGACTCTGTTCATGCATTTAAAAAAAACATGTGTTTGTGAGAGCACTTTAGACCAGCTGGTGAAAACAGGAAGTGATTGTGCAGAAGAGAAACTTTTGACCGAAAACTTTTGACACTTTCTGTAGACAGAAAGTGTCAACCTGCTTCCCACCATTCACTCCTGAACAATCAGTAAACACTTTGCCAGAGGAAAAACCTTTCAGTAAACAAGGTAGAGTTGAACCTTTTGTCAGATGTGTCAGACAAAAATTACATCCCTACTTGCTTTTATAAGAGCTTTTTTTCCCCCTGGTCTTGAATTTAGGTCAAGTTACATTTGATTTAGATACTCTGTGCAGTTTACTGATTTGAACTTATTTATTGTAAAAAATATTATTCAAAATTGTTTAGTCAGGTTGAGGAATTATGACAGAAAGAAATTGGTGTTGTTTACATTGTCTACCCTTACGCAAATCATCAGATTGATATTATAGTAAATATAATTGACGGTTTATAATTTGTCCATTTACCCGATTTATATGCTGCTGAAGAGGAGGAACTATTATTGTTAAGTAAAAATTACTGTACCTCTTTCTTATTTACAGCAAGCAAATACAAACATTAACTTTGAATTTGCAAACCATTGGGGATGTGGAGAGATTTATGAGCACAATACAACAAAATCTGGGCACACCTTTAGTTTATAAATAAAATAATTGTGTCATTTATATAAATCAATAAAAGCCTATTTTAGCTTCTTTCCTTGACTGCTTAGTCAGTAATACACTTTTAGTTGCTCACTCTTCCACCGTGTCAGTTTCAAGCTTCTGTTGCTATGGCAACATTTTAGATGTCTAAGTTCCCTCAAGGATTCAATGAAAGAATGATGAAAACTTTCAGCACACTGAAATGTTTGACAAAGACTCATCAGATAAACAAAGAGAGGAAGCTGCTGAACATATGCATAGGGCTTTTAATAAATCACACAAAAAATAACTAGAGAAAAAACAATTTATTAAAAAAAGTATACTTCTTGTCATAGAATCTGAAATGAACACAGCAAAGAAAAAGCACAGTATTCCTTAATTACACTTTAAATACAAATAAAAAAAACTGTATTTTAAACTGAAAAATCAATGAGTTTATCTCATTCAATCAAACACTTACATGATTGTTTAATGAATGCGCCTTCTTCAGACGAAATTACCATACGCCAGATGACACTTCAAGTAAAAATGTAGACGTCTGTATACAGCATGGTGAAGAGTTACAATAGTTTTAAAAACTATTTTTCATTCATTGTATATATTTCTGATAGTTGACTTTCAGACAGTTCCCAGGCATCTAGTACCAGTATTTTCGTTTTTTTAGAAACTTACTTTTTACATTTGTTTCATTAATCATTACTTTGGCTTGAAATAACTTCAAACAAACTGGAATATGCACTTCAAATGTGCATGATAATTTAACAAGGTGAAAATAAACATCCCAAAGCCCAAGAACAAGACTTTTACTTGAGAAGCAAAACAAGCAAACTGTAAACTGTTAGCACATCTTAGACATTTTTAAAAATCACAACTTTGTTACTCATGTTACATCAACATACACACATAATCAAACATCTGTGCTCTTCATCTATAATAGAACAATATCAATCTCATATTCAAAATGCAATACAACCAAACAAAAGAAAAATGAGTGCAAAATCAACTTCATATGTAGATATTCAACTCAGATTTATGTGAAAAGTTTTGAGAGAATTTGTTTTATATTGCACTTAATCTTACTCACAGTTCCTCCATTTACAAACTACCCTGTGAGTAGGATTTCTATAAGATATAACAAATGAGTAAATGGTTTGGTGAAAGAACTATTTCCGTAGTGAACGATTGTGGCATGTGTCACTTATAAATGAGATATAAGTGATCATAATAAACTGTAAACTATATGTAACAAAACAATCGAACAAAAGAGTTTGACACACTCTTACCTAGTAAAAATATACAAGGAAGGACAATGGCAAACACTGGTGCAGTGAAAATATGACACTAAAGTAAAAATCTAAAATCTTTAGAAATTTGAAAAATACAGCACAGCAACAACCTGCTGCTTAATGTTTTCAGATATTTGGCTATTCTAGAGAACCAGGATATTCAGTCAGGGTAAGTAATGCACTCATCACAGTCACTCTAAGTAGGTAAGATATGACAGGCAGCATTTGACTCAATGATTATAACACATTTCACAGAATGTTTTTTAAAGCCATCAAGCATCAGTGCAACTTTTAAATTGACTACACACAGACCTGTGTTCATGTAAGAGGAACTGTGACAAACAAACAAAAGACATAGCTAGGCCAGATCACCCGAGCCAAATTATAAGTAGTCATGAATCACTTAGTATTTAATTACACCATACGGTTGTCTCAAAAGTCCAATCAAATGGGAGGTACTGTGCAGAAAATCTGTCAGCTGACATCTGCATTTTCAATACGAAATAGGAAATGATCAGAAAAGTGATTTCTGGCATTGCTGAATCACCTCCAGTTCCACGGACAAAACAGAGGCCGACTCACTCTGTTGCAGGTCATAAGAGAACAGCAGTAGACTCACCGACAGTTCATCCCCAGTTGTGGTATCCATAGAGGCAGGCGAATAACAGGTTGGCAGTCAGGCTCACTAATAAAAGCCCCGGCCAGATAAGACGCTTCACAAAACCTGCAGACGTCAAAGAGAAAGCAAATTAACGCCATCATCCACCTCTGATGAGCAGGTGACAACCCTCGCATGGTTGCCTCTGCCACCACTGTATGAATGTGTGTGTGAATGGGTGAATGCTGGCTTGTGCTGTAAAGTAATTTGAGTGGTCAGTCAGTCTAGAAAAGTGCAATATGAGTACAGGCCATTTACATATTTAATAGTGTTACTTTCAGACGACACATTTTCCCTTCAGATCTGATACAGGTCTCAGGTTTGTTCAAATTTAACTGTTGATGATGATAATACCAGGCAAGTAATGTGAGACTTGTGTATTTAGACAACGTAAAGACAGTTACATCTATTTGTTCATTAATCACACTGCACTCGGCAGCATCACAGAGTGGCTGCAGTTAGATCATCTCTCCTCTGTGTAACATCTGCAGTGCGTTTCATTGAACTGGCAGCAGACCAACATGCTAAATGTTCCTATGGATCAGGAGGAATGCAAAACTCATTGTGAGAACGCAAAAGGAGTTCAGAAAAAAGTCCCGCCCTGACCTTTCAGAAGTATTTAGTCACTAAATACTTACAGTATGTTGAAACTGGTGTAAGAGGGTATCTCTTTCCCAGTATGGACAAATGAACAACTACAGTGATCAACAATGCTTTTGTAAAACATCTGAGGATGTAAGCATTGGGTTAAGACAGATTTGAAAAATGTGAACATGTTTTTCACTCAGATTATGATTACTAGTGTAAGCAGTCCCATGACTGCATGCCCTGTGATAAACCCTCCCATGTCTGCCTCTTAACGGTCAAAATGTCCAAAAAAGGCAAAATGATTCAATGCTATTTCTCACAGATAGCAGACACCACATCCATCTCCCAGCCATGATTACCTTTAGGGGGAGGGGTGTTCTCCAGCCCCTGTGTAGTAGTGCCAACCAGGCATGTGGAGGACGCCGAGGAGCTGCCATGCCTCTCTTCCTCTTCAATCACAGAGCTGTCCTTTAACAAAGAACTCAAATCTGCAAAGCAACGGAACCAGGTAAATCATGAAGACATAATAAAAACAAAGTTATGAAGAAATGTGAAATCTCTTCTCTCTTTATGGAAAGTGTTTCATTTTGCCATCTAGTGGTAGTATCAAGAATGACACTGAGGCACCAAACTAGCGTGAACTCATTAACAGTTGTTCACTGTACTGACCATTTTGGCTTTGAAAGGGTGATGTGTCACGCGAGAAGCAGCCGCTGTAGATGCAAGAGCTCTGCTCTACAAGGTAATGTGACGGAGACATGGGTGGGGACATGAGCGTGGGTTCTTGCTCTGTTGAAAAGAGCCGGAGCTTCTGGCCGCTGATGTTGAGGCGAGCTGGGCTGATGAGGGGGCGCCGGTGTCGGGCGGAACCTGAACTGGATGTAACTGATCCTGCAACTGAAGGGGTTGGAGAAGGGCCTGGGGATGATGGGCGGCTCCCAGACTTAAGTGAAAAATAGTCTGTGCCAGAAAAGCAGAGAAATGCAAATCAAGAGCTTTGAATTGTTAAGAGATGATCAACACGACAGTACCAGGAGTTTTACTACCTGAAGGTGGAGAGTCTTTGTATAGTGAGGCAGGTCTGCTTCCGCTAAACAGGTAACCCGAATCTGAAAGAAAACGATAAATACAATATATAATCACACCATTCACATAAACACGAACCAGGGCTTTTCTTAAACCTGCATTAGTCCGCTGGTCAGAAATAGAAGTCCAAATTAAAGCCAAGCTAAACCGAATTAAAGCTGAAAATAAGCAACTTAATGCATTAGGACGTAACAAATGTATAGTTATAGGGTCATGTAGTGGTGATCTGTCTGTCAAGTTATATTGATGATTTCCTGCATCTTACTGGCTAATGTTTAAAAATATGAAAAATAATTGTCAAATTTTCTGCTGATCAATTTCAGCTCTAAATACAGACTTATTCTAATTTAATTACACTATACACAAAATAGAGCCCATTTGAGGACAGGCCAAAATATCAGCTTAATGCAGATATATCTGTATCATAGGTCATTTTACAAAAAATAATAAACACCCTACCACAAAACCATACATTGCATATACCAAAAAGAAACACCAATGCTTCAGGAATATCTTTTCTAGAAAACAACTCAGTCTTGATCCCAGCAGAAAAAAAAACTGAAAGCAAAGCAACTTAATCTTAGATCAATCATAAATCTTTTGTATGCAACAAATTACCCTGGAACAAGAAACTCAAGATCAAACATGTATGAGCAGCTATGGGAAGCCATGCAACCAACTCTTGTTGCATAGAGGGAGAAGTAGGCTGAACATTTTCACCTGTGATCCACCTGAAATAATCTACACGTCTGTATTTACAGTGAGCTTTTTGAGTTATTTAACCACCAATACATAATCTGGCACTAAATTGAATACAACAAGCCATCTTCAGATTGTGCCACAAGTTATTGACAGATCTGCCAGCATCGGATGATTTAAACAAAGAGTTTCAATGTTACCTGTTCTGTTGAGGGATGGGATGGTGCCAAGAGAGAGGGCTCTGCTGAGTCGGCCAGGCAGAGAGGAGGGGGACGCCTTGCGCTCATGAGGACCTTGCTGGCGGTTGATGAGCTTGGAAAGGTTGGGGGGCGGGGTGGGGACGAAGGAGTCTGCCAGGTCAGGAGAGAGCAAAGGAGGCTGGCTGTTGGGAGGGGGGACTGCAGAGCTACCTGCAAGGTATCTGCAACACAAAAGCAACGCAACACTACTGAACGTCCACGACCTGAAACCAAATTATGACAAAGCTGTACTGTAACAGAAAATGACTCTGCAAAGACCATCACAAAAAGTGTTGCAAGGACAACTTCTGATTTAATGCCTAAAGGGTCTTCAAATCTGATATCCGTTCAATACACAATACTGTTGACATTAAAATATAAACTCTGAATTACACAGTACAGGAAGTGGTGCATAAACTTTGTATTATACGGGTCTGATATCCATTTATTGCAACTATTTAATTATGGCAGCTAAGATAAGGGTGTCATTAAAATGTTGCTGCAGCTGTCGCGACAAAACCCGACAGCTGCAAGGACCCACAAAGCACAAGCCGCAGCAAGACGGCTAAACGCTCACATTTCCACAACACACAGTCATATGTACAGAGTTTCTATCCAGTGGCAATCAAACCTGGATTTTTTTTTAGAAAAAAAGAAACATAGCCAGCCTGGCTAACACTGTGCTGACATTTTCCTTTAAATGCGGTGTAATAAAGCTCCTATTTCAAAACCTGGAGAGAATCATGTACAAGTGAACAAGATGGTGTATTTATGTTGAAAACAAACAGAAGGCATGTCCTTTCATAAGTTGTTTATTACATTCCATGTACAACAAGCATTCCTACAAAGTCTTCAAATTGGAGCCTCACATTAAAAGCAACACACGCAATTTCAACACACAAAACAGAGCATGTTTGATCGCTTAGGTTGCAGGAAACCTTTCAACATGGACAGTGCTCCATTTTTGAGGCTGCTACAGAATATGTACAGTGGAGACACATACATAGTAGCTTATCAACTTGTTACATATTTATTGTGCATATTTATACTAGCTTGGAAAAGTAAATTATTGCTTAAATTGTGTAAAAACTACCTATATTTTGCACATTAACCTTTTTTTTCTCTTATTAAAAAAAAGTTATCAGTGTTTCTGCAACACACACATTCACAATGTAGGTATGACACAATCACATTTCTTAGCTACATATCCATAGTAACACAGTGTGGTAACAACATTAAAATTTAGGCTGGTAGAAAAGTTCTATAGCCATCATTATGAAAACACTAAAAAAACAACACGTTTTTGGCAATTTCATAATTATGTAGTTTCATACAGCAGCTTAAACTCAATAATAAACACATGCTATATGCAAAGAAAATACATTAGAAGCTGTATCTTACATATACCGTATATAAAAAGGGAAAAAAATACCGTTATTGATATATGATTGAATACACAGCAAGGTCCAGACCAACGTGAGTTTCAATGTAAATCCAGCAAAATTCAAATATGTTGAACAACTTTTCTCCATTACACCAGCCTATATTCAACGTTTTCAGTCATCGAGAGTGGATGAAGGTGAGAGAGTAAACTATGGTGTACTGCAGAAGAGTTGTGTGACATGTTTTATATTAAATATGATCTCTGTCAAGAGTATAGGATGCAGTTTGTCATTTGATGCAGTTTATGAAAAGTAAAATGGGGGTAATTCTAGCTTACTGGTGACTGATGCTATAGCACCACACAGCGTAGCAGTGCGATGATGTTTTTTAGAGCCAGATTTGAAACTGCGTCGGAATCACATTGTATGAGTAACAGATATTTTATAAAGGCAATACTTTCCTCATGACCCACGAATGTCATCTTTCATTTCTGTGAAATTCACGATTCCAAGCTTTGAGACAACTGTACCAAAAGCACTGGTTTGAGAACATAGCTCCATCGAAAGAACAGTACAACATGCAATTTAAACTCTACCAAACAAATACAAGCTACAGTAAAACTATGTGTAAAAACTCGACTGTTATAAGTTTGTAGTATCTTTTCACATTGATGCAGAGGAATATCAACCTTCGCTTAGTACATTCCAACAAACAAAACACGTTAACAGTAAGACATTTAATGAAAGGTGAAATGTTAGTGCATGCAACTAGTACATCCAGTGTATTAAATGCTTAATGTTAGACTTACAATAAAAGAAAGTTCAATATTACTAGAGGTGATAAAGGGAAACAATAGCAAGTGCTTAATAAATCTATTATTTTGAGCATTTTTCAAATTTCAAAACAGCGGAAATGTGTTTTCCCATATCTCACTTGAGATTTCCTTGAAACTATTCAAATGTAAGGAAGAAAGACAATCCTACCTGGATATAACTATAACTGGAAACAGTGGAAGACCACTATTTCAAACTCTGATGAGTCTTTGTGGGCTTATCACGCATGAGTGCAACATGTGAGGGAATAACTTCACATTTAAAACTAAATGGAGTTTTCTAACACTGATTCTTTCCAGTAAATAAAATTCGTACCTGCCCCAAGGTAGGTGACTTTTAAAAAAAAAAGAAATTCTTAAGTTAAGAAAAGTCAGGGATTACTGTCACATGGTGGCTATTAGATATTTCTGCTGTCAGGTATGACAGAAATATTGGTAGAAATATTAGTGACCTGCCACAGTGCCAGATTAGGGGGGGAAAAACCCTCCAATTTTCAGACCCAGATTCTTATACTCAGCAGTGCATTTACTTTCAGTTTTACAATGCTACCTGCCAAAGACCATATTCAGTTGCTGATTTGAGCAGTTCACAAGATTCATGTGTTTGAGCGTTAATACAACAAAGCCACCAGAATCTACAAGTTAGAATGATTATTCTAAGCAAAAATAAGCACAGCGGGGAGGAATGTGCAATCTGACAATTTTAGATTGCGATCAATCTTAAAGGCGTCCACAACCTACTTTTCAGATGAATCGTAAAAATTAAGGTATTTAATGTCCTCTTACTTCCGCTTTCAAACTTCACAAAACCTCACAGACTAGCAGATCCCTACAACACCAAATAATGTATAGAATGTTGTGGCCCACTTCATGTAATTTGTGTTGAATATTGTAAACATCTTGTAAACAAACATATTGTAACGCGAGTTATAACTTGCGGTGTGGTAGATGAGGAGTTTGTGTCTAAAAAGAACTATCTTTAATACAATATTTCTTTTAAATGGTGCCAAAAGAAAAATGTGCTGGCTATTTCAAGTTCCGTAATAGTCTATAAGGCATTTTTAAAATGGAGAAAAAAGGTTTAGATTGTGGACTGCAATTGTGATTAAATGGATTGAAATATTTTGGCCTGATTGATCTCCTAAAAACAATATACAAATACAGTATATAAAACAAAAATATGTTTCAGGGATTAGGGCTTTGAGTGAAGAGGTCATGCATCATTTCAAGGCAGAGGGAAAACATGAGGCATAAATTTAGAAATAACAGAGGGGAAAAGATCGGAGAAGAATTGCTAAAAGCAAAATGTTTGACCTGATAACAAAATTTTAAGAAAAGTATTGATGAGCTGGTGACTGCTTTTCCCAGGCAGCTAAATGTTTAGGTATTAAAATGGCAATAAGGACATATATCAGTCCATACACGATCATGCTGTAACATTCACATGGTTTAAAATAAAAGGATAAAAGGGCACCATTAGATATAATGACACATTATTTGTATGCAGTGGGCTGCTGGATAAAAATGCAACGGCATCTACTTCACTACAATCATAACCACATATCACACAAACCCTTCCAGTTCCAATTGATAAGATGCTTTCAGCAATAATCTTGTATTCCATCAGACAGCAATAATAAATGAATGGTGGCTTCAGAGGACTGATGAACACTTTTTCAAAAATATCCAGGGTCACTCTTTGTTATGAAATTTTAGCTGATGTAAAGGAATACAGGAGGAAGAGATGTAATTGTTCAAAAAGCATATTATGGTATCGTGTGCAGTGTCATCACAAATTAGTATTTGATGCAGCTGTAGTTAACAATTTTCAACAGACAGCTACACCAGAGTGTTAATGTGTACATTCTAAAGGCTGTTAAACATTCAAATACGATGTTGAATGCAGAGTTTGTACCAGCTGTGTACTTGAACGTTAAACTGCCACTATACATTTGTATTGGTTTCTTAATTCCTGTTTGATAACATGATTCCTTACAGACTATTTCATTGAAATTCTGGGAAGTTCACAAAATTTCATGTTCATAGCTCAGACTCTGACCTTCGATATCTGGCTCTTCTCGGACCCACTGATTTGCGAGTTGCTACAGCAGCAGCAAAGCTGACTAGGCAACAGAGGGGGGTGGTGCAGAGCTTGGCTGTGTCCATCCAGCCCAAGGCATCAGTCAAGTAGCTGTCAGCCAGGTAGAGGCACAGGATGAGGAACCACAAGACAGAGGCCACAGCATCAATCCTCCTCAACCTGAAAATGTAGGAGCACATATGTGAGTAGAGTTTGAATTTGCTTGAATTAAACTTGTCTAATATTACCTTTTTATACGGAAATAAAGACCTGGTGAATTCTTACCTCACTGGTCCAGCTAAGAAGATACCCGTGAGACAAGTCAACAGGCCAACAGAGACTACAGCAAGCTGGTTGTCCGTTCCATGCTGCCATGCCAGCATGGTATATTCTATGACCTTAGGTGGGAGCAGCTCCAGCAGACCCTGCCATAGATGCACAACTCCACTGCTTTCATTGTTGAGGGTGGATTCGTTGGAAGGTTTAGGCTTTGGATGAATCACCCCACCACCTAATGTCTGTGGGCCACTAGGCGAAGTGAGCTGGTCTGGCAGTTTATAGAAAGATGTAGCAACTAGGAAAGCACATATCAAGAAGGCGAGGGCTCTTAAAAGGATGACAGCCATGGGAGAAGACACCGAGGAGGAGGTCTGTAGGAGAGAGAACATGTTTTCATTGTATATCCTAACCTTTTCACAACATATGAAAATCAATAAGCTATGCAAAGACTTTTGTTTACATAATAAGAGCATGAAACAACTCACAGTGAAGCAGATTCGTGTTTTAACTTAGATCAAAGATGACATCAGGGGTGTGAAAGCCAGTTAAATAAAACCAACTCCCTTTCAAACTGTGTCACAGGTGGGGGAATCCTAATCCTATGTATTCCATACATGAGTTTACTATATAATACAAACCCCCCAGAGAAAAAGTCCCATCCAAATTAAAGTATATATCTAAAATGTACTTGAAGCTATGATGTTAAATGCCTAATAGGCAGCAATTGTCAGTTACTGTCAGGGAAAAAAACAGCAACAACAAAAATACAACAACAACCTAACTTTCAACAACTAAGTAACAACTAACTATACCAATTTGGCCCCTCCTGCCAGGGTCAACTAGACTAGTACAGTGCTAGGCAAGTGAGCATAATAGTGAATGAAGAGAGGGAGCGGCGTTAACATTAACAAACCAGTAAATTTGAGAAATAAAACTATTTTCTTATTTTTTCACATTGGTTATGCTGTAAAACACAAACATGATCACACTTCTGCAACCCTACACAAGGTGCCACATTGTGGATTTTATGTTCATCCAGCCCAACCGCAGGCTTCATCCTGTCTGCCACTAACACTGTGTGTGTGTGTGGTTCTACCCCGACCTACAACTCACAGAGCAGAGGAGAGAGATGGAGACAGCAATGTAACCTGGATGCTACACTTTTATAGATTCACAGTCTTATGTTGGTATTGGCTGGAGGAGACACATCACTGCCTTAAAGCTGACACCCATAAATGTCCCAAGCACAGTAAATTAGTAGGAAAATAAGAAAACACAAGCAGAGGGCAGGGTCTTTGCAGATACAGACAACACCGCATTTCTACTGGGTCATAAGTGATTGTTAAGAGGGATCAGTTTTGCAAGAACATACATTTTTTTAAAGAAATTCTTTAAACAATGTTAGTGTATATTTTTTATTACTAAATTTGTTTCTACATTGCGGGTATAATAATTTGATTTTGTCTTTGGCTGAAATATAAACACTTTTCCCACCAGAGCATATGATTACCCATCAAGCGATTACGTGTTTCATGTAAATTAATTCAATTATTAATTCACACAGTTTGCTTTTCAAAGGGCTGCAGGTTTTGGACTTTGGATTGCACTAACCTTTACAAAGCCCTTGTCTGATTCTCTGCTGCGTCGAAGCTGATGGTTTAGAAGCACTGTTCGAAGTTGTCGGTTTTGATATTTGATGTAGTACTCCACTGCTGTCTGACACGGCCTGCATAACTTATAGGTCTGCTCCAGATGGTGCTTGTAGGCTTCAATTTCTTCGTCATAATTCTCCTACAAACAGAAAAAGAAATTGGTGTTTAAAGTAGTCAGTCAGTCATGGTAACAATACAGATTGTTTAAAGAACGCAAGAGTGCAGGGTACATACATCATCCCTTGGGATAAATGAGGCCAACTGCTTGATCTTTACAGTCTGGTTGTTATTGCACTTCCTGCATAGCAGCATCTGACAATTGACCCACTGCAGTGTCTTGGGTACGTCAAATGAGGGAAGACCACCAGATACCCCATGGTTTAAATGCTCCATATACTGAGCTGGGATGGGTTTGTTGTAATCCCCATTCTGAAAACAAGACAGATCAACAAAAAGAACAATATAAAATACCATGGAGCACTAACAAAAAGGAAGAATATACTACAGTTCATAGACATGGACACACATCAGAAGGCTTGTGCACTTTTTAAAACTTACCTCCTGAAAACCATTGTACTGATCACAGTTGGGACAGTCCCAGCAATTCCTGTTCCCATAAGGTACCACTGTGTTCTGATTACAGAACCAGCAGTTCACATTTGCATGAGTTGGCTTCTTTCTGTAAATAAAGGCAGACCTTACATGATATAACATGACATTGCTGCGATTAAAAGTCCTTGACGTGCAAAAGTTAGGGACTGTATTTTAATGAGGCATCAACACAAAACAATCACGTTGAGCCATTTTTTTATAAACGTATGTACACTGGAGATTCCACAGAACAAACACGAATTTATGGACATTCATACTGTGAAAATACCCACTTACAACAATGTTAGTGTCACAAAACTATTTCGCATTAAGTTAGTTAGCACCATGGCTAGCTAGCAATGTTAGCAGCAGGACTAGCGTTAATAAATAAACCACCCTTGAGAAATAGGAGCGACACTTGGAAGCATTTCTTGGGTGTCACACTTATGAACAACAAAATGCTAATTTTAAACAGTTTGCTAACTTATCGAACGTCAGCGTCGATCTAGCTTTAGCTAAAAACATACGCTAGGTGAAAAACCTTGGAGTTACCTGGTGGCAAATTTGTATATCAGCGCCCCACCGGCGACAAATGCCGTTGCTCCCACTCCACTGTACATTAATTCGGGATATCCCGACATGAGCTGGTTGAACATCTCCATTTCCACACAAACTGGCAGTAAGTACCTAAGAAAACATGAGAAATGTAGCTAATATTCTACATCAATCACATAACACGGCGCGAGAGCCGCACGCGGCAACTGGATCCCCCTTTTGTTCACGCCCATGTAACGGAAACGGAACATACGTACGAGTTTGGACGCGTTCCAATATTTTTACAAATTCTTTCTTCCCATTCAATAAAATCAGTCGTCATTAAACTAATAATAGTGTTGTAAAAGTAGTTGTAAAAGACCCAGACATTGTTTTTCTGCCCCATGGTTTTATTATAATGGAAATCAGTCACATAGTCAGCGCGTCGTGTCACAGACGAAGAATGTTGTAATGTGGCAGAGAATTCCTCTCTTCTCTACTTTCGAGAGTATGAGATCCCTCATACTAGATAGCTACATGACAAAACTCGAATTAATCAGTCGTTAAACTATTATGTTCTAAAGAATAATTGTCTATAATTACAAGACAAAATACAGAAATGATATTGACATACAACTACTGCTTACCTCTAAACTCTGACAATGTTATCCTTAAATAGTGGTTTGAAAATATTAGTGACAAAAAATATTCTTATTCTTATTACTATTAGGCTATGAGACCTGTTATTAGCCTATTGATACAACACTACCAATTATAATAAACAGTAGAGAAATCAATGAGAGTATTTGATGCAAAAATAACATTTTATTTAAACAAATATGATGTATTTTACATCAAGTAAACATTCATAATCGAATATGAAAACTCATGCCAGCAACTTTTGCATAGCAACTCAGCGCATGGGATAAAACCAGAGAGAACAAAATAAATAACAGAAATACAAAAGCATAGGTCTATCAAAAATAAAATAAGTAAACAATAAAAATGTTAAAAAAAATAAAAATAAAAACACCAAGAAAAAATAAGTTTATTTTGTTTCAAAATAACTGTCCAACAAATGAGGCATGAACTAAGCCTCAGACTTGACTGCTGTCTTCATGCAGTTGGAGCAAAGTGCTAGAAATATGTCCACTGACAGTAATTAATTTGAACTTTTACACAGTAATCTATCAAAAACAACTTATTTAACAGTCAGGAAATTTACAACTTTTCAAAACAGCCGAACTGAAATGAGTAAACAGACGAACTGTGTGTCAGAGAACTGGCTGTCAATGGTTGGAATAGTCTAAAACCTCACAGGTCAAATGAATGACCCTGCGGCGCCTCGCCTAGCCTTGGATAGGGGGTCAGCTGCTGGTAATTGCGGGCCACAGAAACAGTGCTTCCTTCGATGCTCATCGGCTGGGTCACACCGCCATAGGGATACCCGTTTTGGGAGACCAGCACTGGCGGTTGACGGTGGTAAACAGCATAGGCAGGGTGGTGGAAGTGAGGTGGCGTGCAGTATGAGCTCACCGGGCCGCTGGGGGACACGCTCCGTGTGTGCCCGGCGGGGATATGGGATGCAGCGTATCCAGTCACCGGGGACGAGCTGGGCTGGTACAGGCTCCAGGGGCTCACACAAGGTTGCATGTATAACGGCTTGGGATAATCTATTGTGTTCCCTGTCAGGCAAGGCACATCCGTGGGTCTGTAGGGTCTCCTTACTCTCCTCCGCCGTCGGTAGTTACCCTTATCAAACATATCCTCAAATGCCGGGTCCAGCATCCAATAGTTCCCCTTCCCGTCTCCTCCGTGCTCCCTGGGGATCTTGACGAAACACTCGTTGAGAGACAAATTGTGTCTAATACTATTTTGCCAGCCTTTTTTATTCTTCTCATAGTATGGGAACTTGGAGATGATGTAGTGGTAAATTCCACCCAAGGTGAGTCTCTTGTCTTGGCTCTCCTTAATGGCCATGGCGATGAGAGCCACGTATGAATACGGCGGCTTCTCCGGCGGGTCGATCTCCTGCGCACAGTTGGACCCAGGAGGGGGTGAGTTGGAGCTGATGTCAAGGAGCTGCACTCCCTGGTCGTCGGGGGATTTCTCCTCTGCATCCATGGCTCAGGTATCTGCCTGTGCGTCCTGCTGGGACAGTGAGATGCAGTCTGCCGCGAGCAAGGCAAACCTCGGCGTGTCCACAGGTGCACTCACTCCACCCACAGGTGCAGCAAATATCGCCTTCTTTCATCTGTTCGTTTTTCCCACGCTGTTAATTCCACTCAATGTGACTACAGTGTAGCCTGTTGAGGTTGAAACAGGGGTCACAAGACTGTGTTTATATAATAATTATAATATTCCTCTTTGGAGCGGGCCATCAAAGACAGTCGTCCCATGTGTTTTTTTTGATACATTGTGTTTGATGCTCAGGTTTGTTAAGCCTTTGATTTTATACAAGTCATTTGCTATCTATGGCGACCGTCTGCTTTTTATGCTGTTTTTAAAGCTCTGTGATAATTTCACCCTTAGAAATTAGTTTTGCTGCCACTATTAAAAAGTGACGTTTATATTAATATTTACATGAAACTCAAATGTTTAAAAAACAACAGATTTAACCACAAGCCCTGAAAGCGTTTTATTGACCACAAACCCTGCAAGCTATTTATTTTCAGTCATTTTCACGGATTTTAAACAGTTATTTTAAAGTGCAGTATTTTGAAGCACCTGTCCCATACACTTGAAATGAATCCACAAAAATGATTTGTACCCCCTGTGCTTTTTTTTTTTTTTTACAGCTTGCTACACTGACAGCTTGGGATTTCCATAGAGAGGTTTTGCAGACTGCTTTCAAGATTTCCAGCACTCCTTAATGTGCAGAAGTATTGAGGTTAGCAGGGATCAGAGCCCACATACAGTGAGGAATGAACAGCAGGCCTGTTTGGCCACTGTGGCTAGATAATGATCACCTGCTCTCACCAGACAGTCTGTCTCCCATGAGCTGATAGGGAAACAGATCTCAAAAAGGCAGCAAGTGGAAAGGCAAATTTGGCAAGGAATAAAGGACATTATGTGTGGACCATTGTGATCACTGTAAGGTTATCAATTGGAGTTGGTTGAAAATATTTCTTTAAAAATTTTTTAGGCAATTAGAACAACAATTATTGCATTGTATACTCTAAGATCCCATAGTGTCCAATATCATGGGACCTGTCATAGCTTTACATGACAATATATATATATATACATATATATATGTGTGTATATATATCTCATGTCTTGTTATATGAGCAAAGTGGGGAGCCAAGTTAAACACAATCTGAGTTTTAACTATCTGAGACTTAAAAAGAATGCAGCATTCTCTGTTTTCACATTTATTCTGTGCAACGAGACAACTTTGCTTGAAAAAAAGGACATTTTTCCTGTTTCCTGGCAGAGGTGGAAAGTAACTTAGCACAGTTTACTTAAATATTCAAATATTTTAACATTTTGTAGCATTTTTTGTTCCACTTACAAGATATTTTACATGTAATGGAGTGTTTTGTTTATATTCTAGAATACTTTTCAGAATACTTTTGCCTGCACAGGTTTTAGCAAGTTACCAACAGTCAAGATGAGCATTTGAAAGGAAAACAATGACTTTCAACCTGCTGCAATCTGGAACTTTCCTGCAGTCATACCTCAAATACCTTTTATGCACAGATGGTGATTACACAGCTGCATTCGTCCAGAACACTTGCTCATCTCAACCGATCAGGTGGCTCAACACCTTTACTTCTCCTCTTCCTGCAGTCTGACATGGGTGGAAAGTTTGAAGGGTTTGTGTGTCTGCTACGAGGCTGTAAATGTTCTCATGCTGTTTAGGTTGAGGCAACAGGATACCTGCATGCTAATAAGTGAGATGAGTGATGTTGAGCTGCAGACATTGTCTGAGCATTGGGTTGTGATTTTTCTCCCTTCTTTGGCCTCTTAAGAATATAACAACACATAAAACCAGATGGATGACTGCCTTTCCCCAAAAAGTGAAGGCGTTTATTACTCAAGACTGTTCGCTCATTTTTACTAATCAATTTTGTACCAATACAACAAAGTAATATCTCTTGAGTTGGTTTGCTTTTGGCTAATATTCTGTATTATTTCAGGGAAATTTGTAAATATACCTTTATCGTAGCAGACATTTTGATTCATCATGGTAGGAAAAACACAGTTATTACTAATTACCATAACGATGACTCTGTTCTATTCAGGTGTCTTAAGAAGGTATGACTTGCCTTAGTTTCAAGGTCCTGGTGTTGTGCATGCTGGATTTCAGCTGTTACTGATTTTGTAAATACATTCGTGCTCTCTAACTCTGACATGTCGAGATGTCCTCTCGAGAAATGCTTAATGCCTTGGCTCCTTTCAGTATTTTAGCTTAATTTTAGTAAGGTTCTTCAGTGGCTTTTAAAATGTGTCAGTAGGAACTGATTACATGAGCACACAACGTTGGCATGTGTAGCTGGACTGCAGTGGGATGAACAGGTATGAAATCTGACTCACCAGGGCACCTGCAAAGCTGTGATTAGTGATAAAAGGAGACAACAGCATGTGTTGTGGCTTTTGTCAGCACATAAGTGCATGTGACAGCCCATAGTCAACTCCTCGATTTACAGTATTTGTTTTGGGCACTACTCCCAGACCTCCCTAATCCATGGATTACAGAAAATCTGATGTCCCTCTGTTCATGAGAGACCAATCAAAACATTGGATGTAATGTGATGATCTCAGACAGACAAAAAAACTCACATCAGACTCAAAATACAAGAGGGTGAGCAAAAAGTTTAACTCCAATTTTCCCTGTTAGAAAATGGACATTTCACAAGTGATAAAAAATAACACTGTTTGTTGTCTGAATTCTCATGTAAGGTGCGGCTCCCTCAGAGGTGATGAGATACAGGTTCCCTGTTAAGGACATGATGCCACTGAACCGTGCCTCCTCCCACAATGCATCCCTTTGTAGGGTTCTACATGACGGATTGTCAACCTGTTCTGTGTCTATCCAGTCCTGCAGCCCACATATCCAGTAAACCAGTCCCAAGTCCAACCCACACTCTTCTGTTCTGTAGGCTGCCTCTCACACAGGACACTCACAACCCAGAAGAGGATTTTTGTTAGTATGCATGATGGCCCTTTGTTACATGTTTACATTATCGCATGCGGTGAATCTTATGACTCCAACATATCCACTGTCTAATGTTTGTTTGTAGATTTTCTCTGGTCTCTGAGTTGATCGAATAGGTTTTATCTGTTATGGACTCTATTTCATGGTGCAGTCTAAATGTCACACTCTCAGGTTTAAGGTAAAGATTGTTGCGCTCTCCTGTCAAATACCAAAATACAATCTCTGATAACATTGACAAGGATTCCTAAGTGACAGATTGCATGCTGACAGTTCCAGTGTAAAAACCCAAGTGTATCATTTAATAGCATCACAGAGAACAGATAGTGTTTTATGAGACAGTGTTTTTAAAAAAATTTTTACTTCACGTTTTATTTTGCTGATGTTCTCACCTAAAGGGACAAGCACCAGCATCTTACTGAATAATTACTGGACTGAATTAAACCAACAAGGTTCCTGTTTGACTTGTTTTCTCAATCCTGTTGGCACATGCATGCCCGGTGTTTGAAGCAGTTGGGCAAAGTATTGCTACAGTACACGCTTTCCTTGTTCCACATAACAGGTGGGAATACAAATGCTGATCTCAGACAGCAGTGAGGTGTGTTACTAACAAATGATTTCCAAAAAACTCAACTGAGCCTCTGCTAATTTGGCATGAGTTATGTTACTGTATGTAATATCTGCTTTGCAGAATTTCAATTGATGCAATTTCTCCCTCGCAATCTCTCCATTAGACAAACATTCATGTGAAAAAAAAGCAGCAGAAAGGAAATGACATGTCCACCTAAAGTCAGATTACAGCTAACACACATTTTCAAAAACATAACATCCTAAAGAAAGGACCTGGGATCATGCAGGTCATGTGATATACATTTTGTTCCACAATGTTAGATTTCTTTAATGAACAATTAAAAATGGAGAAGAATGATCTACAGTTCTTTCAAGCAACTGGGGCTGGATGTGCAGGCCTTTAATTTGAAAACCTCTTAAAAAAACCCACAGTATCCATTCAGAAATGGTTCATTTGTTTCTTTCTGTTGCCATCTTGTGGAGGCAAATGGAAACACAACTATAATTCAGTTCATATCTGTGCCATGGATGAAATACTGCAAATAAGGGTCAGTAAAGGCCACAATCTTAACACCCCATAACTCCAGTCACTATGTAACTACATTTAATGAGTGATGCATGAAGTATAGATCATTAAATACAATGAATATGCAACATAAGAATTACATTTTCAGCTGATACGATAAAATAAGGTGAGATTACCCTTAATGATGCAGAAGGGAAATTTCGGTGTTGCAGCTGCACAAAGACAGAGAATGAAATGCAGTCATTCAGAGAAAGCAAAGAAAGTAAAAAAGAAAGAATATGTAAAATAAAACTTTATATCAACAAAACATATAAGTGTCTGTTTACAGTAGTCACAGTACTGTGTTGTGTTGTTGTAGTTGTTTGATTAGACACCACAATGTGTTCTGGTGTTTGATGATAAAAGATCACATATGATATATTATATTACATCTGTCATAGGTGTTAATGTTAAAATGCAAACTCGCATGCAAAAAATGTTAATCCAATGCAAAAAAGGAATTTAAATATTTTTTGTATTTATACAAGGCAAATAAAGTTTAACAGAGCAATTCATTTCTTGACTCAGCGCTATGTATTAATGTGGACAACAGAGGGCAGCAGACTGACACTCTCACAGGCTACTGAGTGAATTCATGAAGTTCTGCAGAACCTGTTGTGGTTTCATGCATGGACATTGTACAGTGCAGAATTTGCTTGTCCGCGTTTGACTTACTGGGAGTGAGATTCAATATTCAATCGTCTTTAAATGTCCCAAACACAGCAAAATAGTAAGAAAATAGAGGAAATGTTGCCAAGGTCTCTGCAATACAGACACTGCCACACACTGCCAGTGGGTTATAAGTTACTCAGAGGGATTTTTGTGTGGATGAGTTTTTTCTTCTTTTTTTTTTTTAGGATAGTCCTGCATAGCCTTAAAGCTTGTAACTAACCCCAATGCACACACATTCTCCCCAAAAAGCAAGAAAAATGATCATAAACTGCAAACTAAGACATTCAGGAACCCAACAATAAAGCTCATCTTAATGCATTTTTTTTGTTACAGGTTTGTTTTTAATGATGAAAACGTGACAGTTTTATGTCTTTTTAACCTCAAACGACAATCATCCAACAGCTGGCTTGGATGATTCCTTTATATGTGGGGTAGAAAACAGAAATCGGCCTTTATACAGAATGTTTTGCCCGTTAGATGGAATCTGCCCTAAAAAAACAAACTTCAATGCTTGGGAATTTCTTTGTGTTCTACCCTGTAGTGACTCCATAGTTGTAATGATCCTCTACTTGGTGAGAAGGTTGGTAAACAACATGCCATGTTGGACCTGGTGACCCTTCAGTTTTGTCTTTTTGACATTTCCCGTTCAACATAACTTTGAAGTTAAAGACAAAAAGAGGAAAATGTATCCCAGGGTCTTTGGAATTCATGTGAACCACAAAAACAACACTTCATCAGGGGCACCATTCAGAGTTGTGATCAGCAATATATGGGGGAATTTAAATGAGAAGCATTGTGTGAGGGAAAAGCCAAAGAGATTTGTCTCGTCCCTGGCCCCTTCCTCCTTTTTAACCATCGGCTCATGAGTGACTTTGATGTGGACAAGATGATTGAAAAACAAAGCGCAGTGGCTTGATTTAATTCCAGTGGAGAATGGGTTAGTGGGATGAGTGGGTGGGACAGGGAAGCAAGGGGGAGACTGCAGTTTCATAAGAGAGACACAAGAAAATCACATTTCAGCCAGTGTATCAATCTGCCACGAAAAGGAACGGAGTGAAGGATAGAGGAAAGAGGGAGGGCGAGGAGGAGATACAGAGCAGGGTAAAGTGAGCGGGGTGTGAGAAAAGGAGCTCCAGTTGATCGCTCTTTAGAAAAGGCCCCCCACTCTCCTGCTGGGTCTTGCTCAGCTCTTGTCTTCCTGGTACAATGCTGGTATAGCAGCACCCCCCCTCCACCCACCTATAAGAATCCCCCTCCCTCCCCACTTGCCCCCCAACTGCCCTCCATGTGCTGGAGCTACGCTGACAGCTTGGACCCCAGACCTCAGCATATGGAGGCCAGACCAAGTGGCCTGGTCTTCAATGTGCTCCACAGCTGGGGCTCTGCTGGAGTGGGCAGCAGAACTTCATGTAACCAGATGCTCTCTGCTGACTCCTCACCCACAATGCTAAACCCCTTATTGGTGTATACAAGAAAATTACAAAGGCGTAAATCATCCACCCGACAAATAAGGTTTGTCCACCTATGACAAGAAAAACATGTTTTCCCATTGACGTCTAGTGATATCAGATTTTATTGGCTTTACTTGAACAGGTCTTGAGATCTTCTGGATTTATGCCACCTCCCCAATAAAAACACTTTTTTATAGCAGACACTTGTCATAATAGATTCACTGGATGGATTTCAGACCTGGGAGCTCATTGCTTTCAGTAACTATGACTACATTTAAACCTGCACAACAGGCTCCTTTTACTGTAAACATCTGGACTTATTGTAGCAGGAAGTCAGTGAGGCATGCAAGTATGCCAGTTGGTCTAAATGCACAATATCACAATATCAGGATCCTGAAAACGAAGCAGCTAAATGAGATACAGCCATGCGCATCTTCCATAGAGATTCAATTAAAAACTTCAGTGATATTCATTTCAAAAAGTTAAGTATTTATAAACAAATACATACAGATCCAAATTGGCATAAAATGGAAAACATATTTCCTGTTGCTATCACTTACGGAGGGGCCACAAGATGAACTCGGTAAACCAAGCTCCAGTAACTCTGTTAGTTACAGTTTATACAATCATCATCTTGACCTCATGAATCAAACTATGAAACAAGTACATTTGTTGGCTATAGTGAGAGATTTTGGCCTGATCTCAACCCCTCAATTTTGATGTGAACTAATGTTGACTCATGGCAGGAATATGTGGGTATTCTGATGCTAATGGGTGCTTTAACCACATACTTAACCACGTAGCCCACACTCTCTACACAGCTCCAGTCAACCTGATCACAGTGTGTGTGTGTGTGTGTGTGTGTTAGAGAGAGAGAGAGAGAGAGAGAGAGAGAGAGAGAGAGAGAGAGAGAAAAAGGGAAAAGTTACAAGATGATGGTAGGAAGCACTTGTTATCTTTTATGGGCTTGCTCTTCAGTATAATGCTAAAGAACAACAATGCAGAGTTCCACACAAATAAACAAGTTAAGAAAAGATAAAGCCACTTTTGTTCTGATTCTGCGTCTTATAATTGTTTCTGTCCCACACAGAGTTATGGTTATTTTCGAGGTGATTAATGATTGGAGGGATTGTGCTCATTTACTATCTGGGTGGCTTTGACTGTCAGTCTTCTGTTGGTGGAGACCAGGGTCACCACTTAGCAATATGACCTTTTAATACCACAGGGATGCTTGCTGCTTGGCCTGTCATAGCACAATACAGTGCTGGAGCAAAGACAGGTGGTCATTAAAACTGCTGTAATCCCCTTCATGAATAGCTCATGGGCAAGGACACACAGAGAGAGAAAGTAAAGGATGGAGAGATAGGGAGAGAAAGACAAAGAGAAGGAGACAGACAGGACAACAAGGGGAGACAGAGGTGAGAGTGGGGAGTATTTGATGCTTGGCCCATGGGGCTCTTTAGCACGGTCTCCGGGCCGCGCTTCAGAGCGGATGTGTTAACAGTTTCAGGCTCAATGGAGGGAGAAATCCCCACAAAGGGTGGTGTACAAATATTGTGGGAAATCCGTCCGCTCTTTAATATTTCATGAAGGCCCACAATCTATTCATGGGACTCCATTCCTTTGGAGGGGCCCACATTCAGGCTCACTCCACAGGCTCAATGGGCAGCCCTTAATTGAGTGCCCGCTCATTCTTCATCTCCCTGGCAGATTGTTCGCCGTGAAAGCCCTTGCCTCTTCATCCTCCTCTTCTTCTCCCTGAGAGTGGCCAAAGAAAAGGGGCATGCCTTGCTGGTGGTGCATGTGGGAGGGTGAATAAGTAAGGGGGTAGTTGTGGATCAAATATGATAATAGGGCAAGAGGGGATGGTAGTGTGCAGAGAGGTTGGGGTAGGGGGCTAATCCTTGGGGTGGGTGATGGAGAAGGGTGCGAGAAGAGGAGGATGTATTCCCCAAGAAGATGGCAGGGGTGCGTGTCTGTGGTTGTGCATCTATGGAGAAAGAGTGTGTGTGTGTAGGTGTGTGTAAGTGATGGGCACTAACCTGGTTAATGCTGCTTTGCATGGAAAGGCCTAGTTGGTGTGACTTTTTCTTATCATTTCTTCCTTCCTGTATTAGATACAAAGTTTGAGAGAAATTATAAGCAAGCATTGCCACTTTTTCTCTAATGACATCTGACTTAATGCGAGTGTTGTTTACATTGAAGATAGCTGAAAGTCCAGTGCATCTGACACAGACGCTAAAGGATATCTTGTTTGTCTTTACGAGATGACAAAACAGTTCCCAACACCGTGGGAATGAAAGCGGTTGAAGATTTGCACATTAATGTAAAGACTTCATCATAAATGTACACCTCATGCCTGCACTGAGCGCTTCATCCGGCCTAGGGCTGCCTCAATGTCCTGGCTCAAGGTGGACAGCCAGCTGGGAGTGTGACCTGGGGCTTTGGCATAATCAGGGCTCCTGTGGGCCTCCAGCTGCAGCCCGGGCTCCTGA
This sequence comes from Chaunax sp. Z400, assembly GCA_037577475.1. Lineage (NCBI taxonomy): Eukaryota > Metazoa > Chordata > Actinopteri > Lophiiformes > Chaunacidae > Chaunax > Chaunax sp. Z400. The sequence goes on along the minus strand of CM075195.1, from coordinate 16,075,584 downwards.
TCCCTGATTAAAGGTCATCCTGCTACTTCTAAGGGCCTGTAAGACCCTGGGAGCCTGGCTCATTCCTAGTGACTCCCCTCACACCACCAATGTGTGTCCAACAGGCTTATGCTGGCTCATGAGGGACAGAGAGGACCTGCAGAGAAGAATGCAAGAAAGAGTAAAATCCTCTACATTCACAACAGAGACTCACATTCACACACACACACACACACACACACACACACACACACACACACACACACACACACACACACACACACACACACACACACACACACACACACACACACACACACACACACACACACACACACAGAAACCACGAGCAAGGATAGACACAACACTGGATGCATAATTCATCCCTGTAGTACCACGCCTGGTATCCAGTCCAAACACCCCCCGGTGGAGTGTGGCAGAGCTGTGCTAAATGGATTCTGCGGAGGAAGAGATTTAAAGCTTTCATGGTGCTCAGTGTTTTTACAGGCGGCAGTATCTCAGAGCTTTGATGGATTGTTCTCAGGTTCAATTCTGGATTTTCTGAGAGATCTTGCAATGGTGACCAGGCTATAATTCAGCCGCCAGGGTTTAGTCAGATTTGTATGAGCACGGGATTCAGTTTTTTAAGTGGGTCCAGCCACACTTAGTCAGCCATGTAGTTGTGGAGTTTGCTGACCCTTTAAGGTCTAAGCTTGCTTTCCTTTCTTGCATCTTATAGAAGAAAGCTGGAGATGATGAAGTGTTGCCAGAAATGTAATTTTTCATCAGAATAATGAAAATATGACCTGCCCTGCAGACACCCAGCCTGTCCACTCTGCCTAGCCAGGCACACTGTGGCATAGGGGATCTCCAGAGGATGAGTGAGAAGTAAAGCAGCAGGCCAGGTAGGAGGACCTGTGAAATCCTTCAGAATGAATCTTGACTTTCCCTCTCAATACTCAGATAATTAAGGTAAGTCTGTTGTGCTGGCTGTCTGCATATATACACATATCTTGTGTCCATAAATGAATCAAAAGGTGGGAAAGAATTGTCTTTCATGTGCACAAAATAGCATTTTGAGCTACCCAGGAACCTTGTAGAAACTGTGCTGTGCAAGAGCCAAAAAAAAGAAAGAAGAAGAACTGAATCTTGTAATATGAATGTACTTGTGCTTGTTAACCTAACAAGATGATTAAATTCACTTACATAATCCCCGGTGGCCCATGGGGTCAGGAAGTGGTTCATGAACAATCTAATCCAGAAATCCCCGGATATGGGATACTCTCACGATGCTGCTCCACTGGGTCTTTGTATCAGCAGGTATTAACACCACAAGTGGCGCCTAAGACCGAGATGGGCACATGATTAGGAAACTACTGACCAACTTGGCTGAGAGCTCTGGGAAGGAAGAGCTGACAGCAGATTTCATTCATCAACGTATACAGTAACTTTGCACAACTTCAATTTCCCATGACTGCATCTCAGAATGTATTAGAACTATAACAATACGATTTACTTTGTGTTTTACTACACATCCCAACTTCACCATTGAATTCTCTGGCTTTTCACTGATTGCTCCGCTTGTAAGTGTTATGGTAAAAAAGACTGACCTGCTTCAGCCACTGGTCTACAAATGAATTCTGCTGAGTGGCAGCTCACAAGCCCTCTAATTATTTATACTTCTACTATTGGTCAGGGTGTCACTTAGATAAACACAGCGGAGGTTCATCTCAACTGATCCACAAAAAGCCAGAGTGTGCCGCAACCAATGGCTCTGCTGAACTTTGACCCTGATGGGTCACAGAGAGCATTTGTCCGTTGGTAATTGGACAGAAGGGCCCTTTCGCTCTTCATTTAACCTTTGGGGTCCAAATCTTTCTTCCCCGACTACCATAAAGCCTCTGGTCCTGACCCAGTGTTTTCAGGCCTATCTTTCCACCCCCATCACAGGCCTTTGAAAGCTGGAGAAAAGCTGGAGTGTGCTTGCCCTGTCAGAGACAATGGCAGAGTTAGTGACCCCTGACCCTGCAGGCTGAGGCCATTCTTCCTGGATCAGGCACTGCCTTTCGATACGGTAGGTTATTGCTCCACAGCTTGGCAACAGAAAGAGGGTAAACACTTGTTAAGATTCCTCTTCTCCAGGCTCACCCCCAACTTCTTTTCTCTCATGGTCGCTTGTCTTATATTTTTTTCTCCTTTAGGGAGTTTGTGGGTCTGTTTAAGGATGGACAGGAGTTAAGGCAGGCCCCTTGTTTGAAATTCAGGCAGCAGCTTCATAATCCATCATTCTGACAGCTCTTTGTCACTGGTCCAAAGGGGACAGGAGTCACAGTTTCTGTGAGCACAGAAGAAAATACTCTAGCTAAAGTAATGTAAATGGTTTGGACATGCATCTGCTTGTGTTTAGAAACATTTGGTGGTTTCTTGAAGAAAGAAGGTTTTGGACAAAAGCTTTTGTAAAAGTATATGAGTGACAGACATAAATGACATAAACACACACACACACACACAAGCACACACACACATGCGCATACATACATGCATACATGGAGTAGTGTGCAGGTTATTAGCAGTCAGTTAGTTGGGAACTTCATTGCTCGCAATATTTAAAATTGATTAGCACATAAATAAGTGCTAACCTCTGTTTCTTCACAGCTTTATAAAAGCGTGAATACCAGCCATTTCAACTTCAGCTGCACTATTAAAAATAGAAACTTTCTGTAAAGGTTTTATTGGATTCTGGTTCAGTTTTATAGTCGTTTGCTGTGGGATTTTTGTCACTCTAAATCCAACAAAATTGGGATTTCACTAAATCCAGAAGTACTTCCTTTCCTTAATCTCTTAAGTACTGCCTTGAATCCTTGTGTGTCACTGCTGTGTTACCAGGGAGACCCAGTTACCCTCCTTAAAGCCTCAGTGGTCACTGAGCAGAGATGGTGGACCTGATGTGTCCAGATGCTGAGCATGCTGCCGCAGCGAGAAGAGCATCCTGTGAAGCGTCCACAACCATATGGGCTGAAAGGGAAGACTTCTTTGGAGCTGTTGGCCTTCTCCTCGGGGATAGAGGCCCATTGTCTCAGCTCTGCCCTCCATGCCACTTAATGGTGCAGAACAGCACTGTACAGGATTGTAAACTGCTCTCTGCTCCTTTCGCCCTGTCGGGCCCTCAATAGCAGGGCCCTCTCCCTCTTTCCCTCTCACTCAGTAGGGGTTTTAGTGCCCTCTTCTTTCATCCCTTTCTTTAACCGCCTCCTCCCTTTGCTACTTTTGCTGGGTTGCTCAATGTTCGCTTGAGTGATGGTCTAATTGTCAAGGAACAATTAAGCCATCTGATTTCTCCCCTCTCCTCTTGTCATGTCTGCTTTGTTTTAGAATGGGGCCGCTCGAGTACAGGAAAGGGCTGGAGGTCACTTCGATATCTGTCTGGGCTTTAATGTAAAGCCCTCACCATGTGGTCCTAAATTACACAGAATTTACCAGAGGTCCATTTAAGACATAAGACACAACCCTTTGATTTTTTCTTACTCTTAATTAATGCGTTTTCTTATGAATTTGCTGCACTCATCACCATGGCTGTACGCAGGATTATAGAAATACCGAGGTCCAAATACTGAGCTTGCTAGGGGGGTTCAGGGGCATGCAAACCTGAGCTATGACTGCTGCAGTCTTCTTTCATTTTGTGTCAGTGCACAAAGTAAACGCTGCAGGGTCAGGTGATAATTATAAGCAAATGTTACCGGCCTCTAATTGGTTAATATTACAGTGAAATTAAACAGAAATATGGGGACCTCATTTCAACATGCATTTAAACCCTTTACACAAACTGAATTAAAAGAAAAGCATTGAAACTTTCATGTAAGTTTACAAGTCTGACATCGGATGGATGAATTAATGTTATCTAACGAGCTCATTAATTGACTCTGATGGACGGCCACCAGCGCGACCACAGGAGCTATTAGTCAGATGATGTCTGGGAAGACTGTCACTGAACTACCAGCAGACCACTAATAGACTTCTACACTGTGCTGTGCTTCGGTGGATTCAGCTACATGTCCCATCAGAGAACCATCGTGTTGATCGAAGAGTTGTAGTAAGGGCAAGATAATTCACTCCCTGCACCGACACACAAACACACACACAAACAATGACGCAGGCGATCCGATGCAGAAAACAATAATTTCACGACTTTCATTGTGTACACCTCTGTAAAAATACCGAGGTCTGGACCTCGGTGACCTCAGTGATGCTCATCACCAGGTTACGGCTTGTTTTCATATCTGTTATGACCTAAAAACAAATTCGTGGAGACTCAGACCTCCCAAAACAAGAGCAAAAGTGATTTATTGGCCCTTGTCTAATATTCAGTCCACTTCACCTCCCACTTGTTGCCCTAAAATAAATCTGTCTCTCCCTCTGTAGACACTGAGAAATATGTTCCCTCTTAATACAGGTGAACCAAACAGCTGGGAGACAGCTTTTCCAATGATGGGATGTCTGCACACTTTTACCCCTGCCACTCCTATTGTTAGTGTAATGTCACATCTGTGACCCTGTCTGCTCCCTTCTCCCATTTTGCCTTTCATCCTCTTCTCTGCTCATACCTTCCGCTCCATTTCATACTGTCTGGGTTCCTCCCTATGCAGAAGACTCTGTACCTTACTTCCATGCTGCAATAAAACGGCCAGACCCTCATGTCTAATCGTGTTTTAATTTGATCCTCCCCAGACATTCAGCTTTTTGTCAAATTGAAAAAATGGGACAGCGAACCAAATTCTCAGACATTTAGTTTTAGACTGCATTCGTGTTGTCTGGATGACATTTTCTTTTTGATTTTGCCGTTTCAATTGGACTAAACTGTAGATTGTGCAGTCACAGTATGGATTTCCTTCACGGATTTGTAATCTTGCAATCTTGCACTCGTGTCTTGACAGAACTAGATACTTGCCAGGTTTGCAATTTTGTCTCATAACACCGATGAAGAAGAATATACATTAAAACAAAAAACATGAACAACTGCAAAGGGAAATAATGATCTCCAGAGATTTGTAAAAACTATTCCAAGGAAGTTGTTCTGTGAGCTCAGGTAACATCTGTAACTCGCCCATCTGTAAATAAGCAAAAAAACTGAAGCATTACGAATCTGGATTTTGAGTCCCTGTTCATGAGGATTACAGTTTTGCATTTTAAGGTTCTGCAGTCACATATTTCAGCTCTGTGAATGTGCTGTTTCCACTTTAGGTTTGGACTTGTAAAAGAACAGGAACTCTTGAACTCCTCTTCTGCAGTGTGATGAATTTACAGTAAATGAAAGTTTCTCTCAAAATGTGTTTGCTTGTCCTGAAATGATCCAACATAAAATGAAGAATACACTGCTGAAAAACAACACACACTGTTGAAAACTCTAAACGTACTTATTCTATAAATTACTTCACTACGTGAGATGTAGCTCAAAGGGCTTTACAAAAGAAATAAATAGCACATTAAAACACGAAACAATAAAAATAGACAGAAAAAAGACAATAGATGATCAAATGTGGAAAAGAGAGTTTAAAAAAGTAAAACCAATAAAATATGGGTGAATAACATTAATTGAAAGCCATGATAAATAAACAGATTCTCAGTTGTTGTTTAAAAATGTTCAGAGCCCACATCTCTTATACAGTAGCTCTATAGGGAGGGTGTTCCATGGATACATTGGGGATCATAACTGTCTTGAAAAAGCATCCTAAAACATTCAGATCGTTATGTTAGTGTTAGTTATTATAGGAGTTTCACTGTATCGTCTATACAAAATATAACATTGAAATAAAAATCAACATTACAATTAGATTACAATATTGTACACATGGTGGTGGTGGTGTCGCACATTGGTAAAGAAGAGGCAATATTCCTTTTTATATTCCTATTTTTTCCCTTTCATATTCCCTTTTTTTTTTAGATGTATCATTTATCACTCAGGGATGCAGTAATCACCTACATATCAACAGTCTGTTATCAACATATCAGCTCTTCTATTTTCCGTATTTTGCATGTGCATTTCAGACCACAGTTCAAATCAAAAAGTAACTCAAACTAAATAAATGCGGTGAATAGCTGAGAATATGATATTTTTCATTGTCAGACTGAATATTTTTCACATCCCAGCTGGTGGTTAATGATCCGCTTGTGAGAGCTCGCTGTGTGACAGCGGTGCAGGGCACTGTGGTGCTAATGAGAGAAGAGGACGGCCAGGCCTCTCTTACCACACATACAGCCTTTTGTCTCTCCCTCTGCCCCCCATCATTAGCTTAATGTGTCCCTCTCCCTAAACTAAAAAGAACGCTGCCAGTTTAGCAGTGGGTTCACAGATGTAAATCACTGCCCAGTGCTAATGGAGGCAAATGAAAATTAATTGATTCTCATTCGTAAGCTCTTTTGGTTGCCTGTTCTCCCTCCACATTTTTTTGATATGCAGACTTTGCCTCCTCAACAAAACACACTCGCTCCTCCACCTCGGCAGCTCTAACATATTGCAATTTACCTTCCATTGCTATGTAGAGTAGATGACACAAAAGCAAGCAAGGGAGCCCATCGTCCTGACACCTTCGTACATATGAGATGTGTGCCTTTGCTCTTTGACCCAGACCATAGCCTGGGGTGTGGCCTTCTTGTTAAACAGTTAAAAGGCAGAGTTCAAACTTATGAATTTCTTTCACCAGCATTAGTAAATGCTTGGTAAAATAAAGAAATGGACAGTATGCAATCATAGCAATTTAGGCATTAATTCATCCAGTAATAGATACTGGACTGTATGTTAAATTTCAAACCAGGCCTCTTGTTTCTGATCTATGCACCAAGACAACTTTTGCTAAGATTCAGCATTATACAAATGTTAATTTACAACAAATTGATTGTGCAGTATCTACTAAATCCATATTTGGCCTGACTGACTTGTTGTGTTAAGCACCAAAGTCTATTGAACAGGTTGAACAACTAGAGGTGTTGGCATTGAAAGAAGTGAGCATGTAGGGCAGGGTGGTCTAATTAAAGGTGCTATCCAGTTACACAAACTATAGGATGGAGAATTTTTGATTCCTGATGCACATTAGAGACTAAAGTTCTGGTTGAATTGGCTGCTCTGATTTAGATGTCTAGCTTTGCTGCTGGGTGTCTGAGATGTCTGGGGACAGTTACTATAACGATGACAGCTAAATAACTCACGCAAATATAAGCAATAGACAAAACATGAATACTCTGGGACCATCCTCCATTTTTAATGATAAAACTAAACTGCATGTTTGCTACAGCCAAAAAAACGTCCTAGTTTTGCATGATCTTAAGACTTGATAGCAGGCAGGTAATCACGCCCATCAACACCTCTTGATACAGCAACATAACAAGATATGAAGGATGGAGATGCCACATGTGGAAAATGAGGACACTCGGCTCCCCGAGTTCCTTGTGTCGCCTGTCCAGCCTGTTTGTTTACCAATCAATTGATCACCCTCTGTTCTCCTTTTGTGATCAACCAAGCCTCCTCTGCTCCTTTTCCTTTCTCATCGCTCTTGTAGGCCAAGGAGGAAAAAATAGAGGTCTAGTGAAACATTAACCAGACGGAGGAGAAGTGACAGTGATGGAATGAACCTGGAGGGATGATGCTGTTGTAATCGCCCAATGGAACAATTGTTCCTGAGCTTGTAAACTGCTAAGCAGGGTCAGCTGAGGGGTCACAGGGGAGTTTCAGCCATGAGGCATATTTTCTGGATGAGACAAGGGCTTACTCTGGTCCGAGATGTCATCTGTTATATTTATATTCTCTTTTAATTGTCCTTTATCTTTCTTGATTCTCTTCTATCATCTTTTACTATGTTACCCCTTTGTTTAAGCCTTATTTATTAATGTAAACTGTGTGGTGTGATGTCATCTTCACTTTATTTCATCATCATATTCATTCTCTCTTTTATTTATTGACTATTAACATGACTTTGCCCCCCATTTATTGGTTTTTGTCACCTGCTGCGTATTTAGGATTTTTATTTTCAATTTTAACTTCTTTAACTGTGTCCCAAATCTTGTCTGGCCTTATGGTTTTGCACTAGCATTCGCCTTGTTACCTTGAGTTTCCCATCGTTGCTTGGTTTGTCAAAACACTTTGTAAACAGTCATTTTAAAAGGTGCTATATAAATAGAGATGATGATGATGATGATGATGATGATTATGATTATGATTATTATGATTATTATTATTATCATTATCATTATTATCATTATTATTATTATGCTGATATACAAGACCATACAAGACCAATGTGTGACTTTAAAATAGAAAGAAATGCACGGGTATTTATGCCTTTTTGGAACAGGATGTTGCTTAAGGAATGACAAAATATAAGGAAGTCCTTTGGGAGCATTGAGCTGAAATGAGAAGATATAATAGATAGATACAAGAATGGTGTGAAAGTTTCATTGCTGTGTATCTGGTTGAATTTATGGGAAAACTGCACACATGGTGTTTATCTCACCCAGTGAAAAACATCACAACCACCCAGGAAGTGCTGTTCACAAAACACTGAATCACATTCACTTGCTTTGGCCAATGACAGATAGCTTTACATCATTCCACAGACCATACCGTGAGACCACAATGCCCATCAATTTAGCAAGCAAAAATGTACAAAAATACCTACCCACCCCTCTAAATAACACCACCAACACACACCCACACACTCCCCCGCCCACTCCAAAATTCACACATACACAATTACACAAAAACTAACACGTTTCAGAATTTCAAACCAATCAAACCCAATAAAACTAACAAAGCTCGGCTAGTTTTTTGAGTAGGGTATGAAAGAAAATGAGAGAAGGCCCTACAATGAGAGCCAGTGAAAGGAGGGCCATTTGCTAAACTATCATTCATGAGGCATGGGTCCCATGCCTGTACAAGCTTGCTCCCAGCTCCACACACTTGTTGCCATTGTGACACACTGGCAGAGAGAAGCCTCTGTAGTCCCGGGGATCAATTCAACCCTGACACCACACTAAACCAGGGTGCCATTTGTTCAGAGGAACCCCCCGAAACCCCTCTCCCCATCTGTCAGGGGGCCTCCGAGGGACTTTGTGTCCATGTGTATGTGTGAATGTGAGTGGGTGGGAAAGGGGGAGTGAGAGAAGAGGTTAATCAAGATTTGGATGCGGATGGGAGTGGTAGGAGGGCCCGTATGAAGAAGTGTTTGCGTGTGTGTGCGTGTGAGCGAGTGAATGTGTGGTAGGGGAACACGGTCATTATGCTGATTTTCCTTTTCCTTTCAAGACATTAGAAGAATACTTTCTTTTACGTTCCTTTTCCTTCAGCCGGGCAGTGTTCTACCACCTTGCTGCCCACTTTTATGCTACGGCAAGGGTGGTCAGAGGGACAGAAATCTGGGAATCAAGTCAATTATGGATGGTGGCTTGCTGATAAGAGTGAAAGAAAGACAGCTGGAGAAAGCGGGAGTAACAGGGAGAGGGAGCAAGACTCCTGTTTTTTTAAAAATCATTTGGTTGAATACTGCAGGATTACTGCAGCAAGCCTGGCCTGACCTAGCTGCCTGTTTAATCTGATCAGTTGTGATGGTCCTAACTAGATCTCTTCTCACACAGACCTCCCTCTTGAGTGCCAAATAAACTTGATTCTTTTTTTTATGCATGGTACTTCCTCCTATAGCTTAACTCACATCCCTGCACACCTGCAAATTCTAAAACCATAGCTTTGTTTTCTATTTATGTCCATGCCATTGATGATGCAGAAAAGACCCGACAAACCAGGACAACCATTTGTTCTTTTCTTTTTTTAAAACCTGAGGAGTCCCTTTCAAACGCTTCCGTGCAGCAAGCTGCCTGAAAGCACCACTCCTGTTAAGTTCACACATCCGTGGCCCAGAAAACCAACCGCATACTGTTTCCCACTGACCGCAGTGTTCGATTGGGGTTCATGTTGGTTCTACCTCACAATGGGGCAAGTGCTGACCTCTGGACTTGGAACTGACCCCCTCTCTTCCAGGGGTTAGGTGCTGAGACAGATGTGGGTAAACTTCCCCATCTGAACAAGAGAAAGGGGCCCACTTGTTAAAGGACTCTGCTTTCTCCCTCGTTTTGGAGTAAGTAAACCTCCAAGTGGAAGGTGGGTCTAATTGGGAAATGTCTGCATATGGGTTTCAAATAGCAGTAGACGAGCCGAAGATTACAATGAACATCAGTGAGGAAATGGAAACGTCATGAAAAGGTTTTGGTGCGTCCGTTCTCCTAATTGGCAGTGTAAAGGTGTGATGAGCATCAAAAGAGGCTTTCTGTACTAGGTTGGACTAATTACACAGCTTTATTTTTATCATGCAATGTACATATAAATATTATTGACATCACTGAAAAGCAATACAAAGAATAAAAGTAAACTCAAAAGAAACCTATTGTTATTGGTTATAACCTAAAATGTATTTTAAGTTATGAATCTCTACAATTTACAGTTTTCCCTTCATTTCTAATGTAACACCAGTAGATGGCGCTCTTTTCCACGAGTGACTGTCTCAGCACAGAATGAGCCAACTAGATTGAGTGATGGGACTAGAATACACAAAAGATGGAGTAATAATATGTAGTACTTCTAGCTTGTGAGGTACAATGAAATAAATACCTTCTCTTTTTGTTCTTCTTCTGCATACTTGACACTATATATGTAAAATGCATGTCTTTTAAACCTGGAACATATCAATGATTATAGATATTTATTACATATTATTACTGCTGACAACACCATCAATTATCAATTTATTTATCAATAAACACAGATCATTGTTTACTACGACCACCTTTTACTTCTGATGTACCTCTTTCCTCTCCAGTGACTAGATTGTCATGTTGTAACTTTATCCTGATTGCTACAACCAAGGATTTGCACTTTATATACAAAACATGCGACTAAATGTTCCTTTATTTGGTTTCCTGGGTTATCACCAGTAATTTTTACATGTCAGTGAGATATCAAGACAGGCTTCTACTGGCTCCATGTCTACTGAGTGCTCGTGAACCTAATAATTAAAAGCATCATAAGACTTGGATACCAGTAGAGACACAATGGCTGAGAAAGGTAATAACAGGCCATTTAAATCACCCCAATGGGGCAGCCTGGTTGGATTCAGTGGGGACCTTTTCTTCAGCCTTTCAGACACAGTCCAAAAATGTGAGTGGTGTCTGCCCAGAGAGGCAACTCTCCCAGTGTGTCAGTGGGAGTACGAGAATCGTGAGTGTCCCGAGTGTGAACTTTTCATTTTTTCCATGGCTGAAGAGTCATAAATGTCTTGTTCCTATTGTGTGGGAACTCATCTTGGACATTGTCCCTGTGGTCTGCACACCAGTAGCCAATAAGTGAAACATGGTCTCCTATTGAGCAGCAGTCTAGCATTCCTGGCATTTCCAGTCGGCTGTCTGGCATGAGGTTGGAAGAGACATTGTCAAGCCGAGAAACCTTGTTTTGGTGATTTTTACTGGCGAGGAGGCCTTTATTGTCTCCTGAGTGGAATGCCATTGTCGTTAGCCTGTTTAGTGCAGAATCAAAAATTTTCTTTTTCACCAAAGGCAAAGAACAGACTCATGATATAACTACTACGTGGCCACATAAATAAGACTTACTTACTGCTTTTGCCAAAATGCATCGTAATCTCATTTCAAACATTATCTTAAAAGGGAATTTTCAGCCCTGATTGAACCCACAGACTCCTGGTGTTTGTATCAAATTATGGGGTAATAATTTGTCTCAAAACTAGTAACAATTTATTTTAAATATAATAATATAATATAATATAATTCTGTATATTATGTAATGTAATTACTTGATATATTAAAGGAATACTGTTACTACATTGATAAAGATGATACAGCCACAGAGGATGTTGCTTCATATTTCCCATGACATATGCCATAGCCAGTCAGTCATCTTCTGTCTAAAGTTCAATGTTAGCTCTATCAGCAGCTCTAAATCTTACAAACCAACACCTTGTTTGAGGCATTATTAGTTGTTTTTTTCTTTTACCCTTGGACAGAGTCGGGTTTTGCACTGCTCCAAGTGTGTAAGTTCAGATTTGTCATTAGCATACAAACAAGGAAGTGGTATTGATCTTCTCATCTAAGCCAATTCTTAATGGAATGCTATTTAATAGAATGCTTTATATTCCTTGAATAACTATTTGTAAGTTAGAATTCATCTCTAAATAAGAGTAAGGCAGTTTCTTCTCACCACTGTGGCTAAATACTCGCACATGAGGGAACGTTGGCTCTCTTTAAAATAAAGAGTATGGGCTAGATCTGCTATTTTGGAAAGTGTCACGGCATAACTTTTATTGTGATTCTGTGCCATATTAATAAATCTTTATTGACAGGGTTCCTAACCTGTGATTAGAAACATCACAAAGAGGTTGTAGGATTAATCTCATGAGTCATGAAATTATCAGCAGGGGAGAATAATATCACCTACATTTAAGCGTTTTTATTTTTTAATTACAGAATAATGTCTTTATAAAAAACAAACAAACAGATATCTTCAGCCCTTCAGGCCTCTAAAAACGGCTTGGTTGAATGGTTAAACCTGTGATAAGGGTTCATACATAGACCTGGAAAAACCAGTGCTCCAGGAAACCAATTCTCTGAGTTCAAATAAATCCGCTCAGTATCAATAAAGCAGCTGCTGGAAGACCATGAGGATCACAAGAAGGTTTCTACCAAACGTTTGAGTTCAGGGTAGAGTTCCTATCCAAAGCTGCCCCTCACATTCTAATATCTTCCATCGCTGGGGTTCCTTCCTGCCTCCGCTGCTTCAGCTCCACATTTAATGAGTAGACGGGCGAGGGTGCAGCAGGCTCTGTCAGGGTCGGCCATGAATTACAGTGAATGAATAAAGTGAGTTCCTGGAGGGCGGGAGACGGGCCTGATGTTTGGCCCTGTAGCCCAGTGAAGGCATCTGCCTAATCAACAGTCCAGTGGGAGTCCTTGCTTCATTATTAACTCAACAGTGCTTCTCGAGAAAAGTAACAAGGGGCTTTCTGTCTTCATGCCATTATAAGTTGGGGATTGATAACTTTCTCAATGGTGCCGTTTTATCTCCGCATTTTTAATGAGAAGTAATTACTTTCATGTCACTGTTTGTGATCATGTTTGTATTTATTATAATACAAAAAGTATTGTTTGCAGTATATAAAACATTACATGAAACATACTTAGTTATTAAAATGTTTGCAAATAAGTTTTTCTTTTCAAGCTTATTGTTTTTATTGGCTAAGTGTCCATTATGAATGATTACACGTGTTTTCTTCATTGTCACAAATGGAAAAAAGAGTTTGCATGTGCAGGGATGGAAGGAGAGACAGGAAAACTGTATTGAGGTTTTCGGGAATAATTTAAACATTAGAACCTGCTTTTATTTTTTAAGGAGCTTAGCTACGCTTTGCGCTATCCTGTAGTTCCTTCCTATTGTTTTTATTTTATTATCTTATTGTATTTATTGTTTTATTGTTGTTCAGTAGCAGATGTCTAAACAACTAGTTTTGATTTTTCTGAAATCTATAAGAAAAAAGAACTCATACAAATTTTTTTAAATTAAAATCTAAAATAAATAAAAAAATTATTAAATTACTGTATATTAGATATACAGACATCACCTAAGGGACACTAACTCAGGCCATCTGTGTGGAAGTCAGTCTTCTCACTAGACCAGTCTGTGAAACAAAAATATGTGCCTAAAATAAGGCTTTTCATTATTTTTGACAAATAGTATTTTCCTGTAAGACATCTAACGAATTTTCTTAGGGACTTTGCAATGCAGAAAATCCATAAGACTTTTGAGTTCTCCGTAAGAGTTGACATGCGTGGATCATGTAGTAGGTGTGTCTTTTACTGTGAGTCTGCAGATAGACCTACTGGAAATTTGAGCTTAATTTGAGCCTTAATGATATTGTAGAATACAGCTAGATTAATTCATTATATGGCACAAAAGGCATTGATTGATAAATACCCTGAAACTTTTAAACCAGAGTCTGCAGAACTGCATCACTTTCCAGGGGGGACTGTTCATTAAACACAACACAACTCCGTCACTGGAGTCAAAGAATATAGATCCTCAGAATTAAATTCCTTCATAGCAAATCTAAAGCTTTTCTATGTTATTTTCAGGCTTTGGCAGCACTTAGTAAAGTTTAGGGAGATTAAGATTGTGGTCTTTTGTGATCAGGGATCACTCTGGTCAGTAAAATCTTAATACTACCATTAGGTAATAATAAGTTTTAAGTATGACATATGTATTCTGCCATCACTGTTTTGGTCCTCTGACACCATCATTGACATAAATACTTTTTTAGGGATGCACAAAAGATTTTTACCACAATTCAAACCTTCAAATTTGCATTTGGGGGGATCTAGTCCTACTCTCAACAAATCTTCCTCTATGCTCATAGATGAGGGGAAAGTTGATGAGGAGCATTAACTCTTACTTGCAGTCATAAAATAAAGTGTTAAAGGGAAAACAGCATGCACTGTGTGTAAGTGAACCCTGGGGCCCAGTGTTTTACCGCTCTGGATTTTAAAATCTCGTTACTGAGAGATTATTAGACTTAATCTACTAAAGAGGAGCGTGAAGTTCCGATCAGCCCGAAGGATTCAGAGAGTCTTTAGGAACAGTAGGGGAATTCATCTGAATCGGCCATATGTTGCCTCCCTCGTGCATGCTCTGTGAGGGGGGAGAGGTGTGGCTAATTCTTAAGCGAAGCCCATTCAAACATCACCTGAGGCGCTTAGCTGGCAGGTAATGCTTCAGCTAGTGGTCACAGCATTTCCATGTGTTGTGAATGGGCTGGGATGTTGTTGATGGAGCACCAGGTCACCCGTGGAGTCGGGGAGGGTGAGCTTTGCCTCAGGGCAGGTGATGCCTGGATAGCAGAGGACCAGTGAGGTGCTGAGGGAGACCATCGTGGGAGCCCTTTGATTTGCTGGCTGCAGGTGGAATGTGCTTTGTCAGCAGGTCACTTCTTTTTTCACCCTGCTTGAGGGGTGAGCCTGGAGAGTCAAGCTGATGCTAATTGTCCTTGATGTGGTGGTCTGTGGCTGGGATTTACCAATCATCATGAGCAATCCGTTGTTCCCCAACAGAACCCTGGACTCTTCCTCTTTGATCTGATGAATCAAAAGTTCAAATTGCAGAAAAAAAGGAAGATATAAAACCAGATTCAAGCTCTCCAACCAGGACCTGACTTAGCATATATATGGGTTATAATTCATTGGATTTAATGCATGGGTCCCAGGGGTTGACCCTATGGGTTATTTTTTTTTTTACCTGACACATGCCCATGACTGAGGACCTGAAGGAGGAGAGAGCCTGAGGGCCACAGCTGCCTTTTTTTAGTAGCTGAATAAAACCACGATGTGCTCCCTGCCGTTTCATGATCCTAAAGCAAATGAATGATAAATGCACGGACAAAATCACCTCGCTTTCAGGTGTGTTTATTATACAGAATCATACAGTATAATTAGAATGAAGACAAAGGTTCCTCTATGTAGAGGGTATAGGCAAAAACAGTGATTTCTGTGAGCTTGGCATTTTTTGGGCCAAATTTCATTCTCCCATGTCTGCAGTTTGCCTAATGCAGATTAGCCCAGTCCAAGCTTGTATTAGTTGTTGAATGTAATATAGAGGTGGCTTTTTAGTGGGGAATATTTTGTTTTGGAAATCATTTTTAGAAAGAGCACAACAACTATGAATGAGTGCCTCGTACGTTTGATTATATGACATTTCTATTATGTAAATGTTGAGGAGCTGGACCTCATCAATTATTTTTATGTTGGCGGTAGTTCAGTGTTTTGTAAGGGCTATCAGATAAAAAGGAGGGATGAATAAATATCTTATGATAGCTGATAATTTACCAAACAACAACAAAGGCCTGATATAGAGAAAAGTACACAATTACAAATGTGTTGCCGCCTGTCAGAAGGAGTCGGATAATGGATTAGGTAGAGCTATTCAAGGCAAGACTACAAGATAAACTCTACCTACATAATTTAAATGTTTTTCTGATTAACATCCTTCCAGAAATACGTGACCACTTTAAATTGCCTGCCGCATGCTTTGCTCAGGTTCTTTCTTTCTTTGCTATTGTTTTCTTCTCAGCTAATTGACACTATCAATTATATTGTTTAAAGGGAGTAGACGTATTCAGCAAATTAGGTTAGGTTACCCTCAGCATCATGTGAAACTATTTGAAAAATTCACTACTATGTAAATAAGTTAAATTCCATTGGGAAGGTTGTTGTTTGGATACTCTGCGACGTCAAACAGCGACGTGAGTCCTTAAATGCAGTCTGTTTGACCGGAGCCACATGACTTAGGAGACTTGCCGTTCCTTCAGTGGAATCCCTTTGTGTCTCCTCAGAGCCGGGGCATCTGACCGCAGGGGCTCCCAAACCATTGGAGTATTACACACAGACACACCAGCATACCTCAGCCTCACCCACACAACAACAAATGACAGAGTTAAATACTGATTCACAGCAAATAACGGCCCCCAAACAAGGGTGTGATTTGTGAGTCAAAATGAAGTGGGAGAACTCAGCGAATGATGAGATATTGAATTGCATAAGGTTGCTAGACTTCAAAGAAAGCAGACACAGAAGACTGTTTTACCGACTGTTTTTACTGCAGTGATACCATCAACCCAAACAGTCATAAACTCTGGTGACTTAACATAGTGAGGCCTGCCTCCATTATTAAACAGATTATGCTTGATCAGCTCAGGACTGTTGCAGTATACACAGCATACCTGATGGTTCACTGCTGTATACTTTGCTGGCCCCACCGTGTGTCACTCTGCTGCTCACAGCCAACAGATCAAGGCTATGGCCCCTGGTCCCCTGTAACCCCCCAGCCAGCCTCCAGGTGGGTACTGCTAATGAGCCCCAGTCGTAGCTCCAGCGTGGGCCTCTTCTTCCCAAGGATGGAGGAGGCCACAGGGCAGAGGGGGTCTTCTGGCTGGGTCAGCGCCAGGCAGGGGGCTGGGGATGGGACAAGGAAGAGAAACACAAGAGCGAGAGCTGAAAATCGCACTTTTCAGACCTTATTAATGGTGAGTTTGTATATGAGTGTGGGAAGATGGAGCGCGAGGGCCGTGAAAGGAAAAAGCTTGTGCCACATGGTGCATTATGAGACAGAAGTTCATTTTGTGTTCTTTGATCTGCGTTTATTGTAATTGACTACACAGTAGTCCACTTGTTTCCGTGCTTGTTGAATGGGCTAGGCGGTAGGTTCTCTTTGCTTTTACAGTGTGAGATATTCCAGAGTAAACAACCCCTCCTTCATCTGCGTCGTGATACACGTGAAAGAGAGTGCAGTGACTAATGGGTGTGTTTGTCTGATGGTGCCAGCCTCTGCTTTTGTTTCCTGGGCTTTTGATGTGATTGATACATGGTGTTGTCAGAGACACAAATCGTCTCCTCTGCAATGTTTGGCCCAAAATAAACGTTAAAGGGAGGGTACGCGCTGTGAAGTGTGTGAATCTCCACATCAGAGGGGAAAGGAAGGGTGGCGGTGTTTGGGGTTGAGAGGGGACTTTGATGATGGGATGATGATCAAGGTGACCACAAACATGGAAATGCTGTAAACCTTTGGCCATTGTTTCAACCATTGTGTATACTGGTCACTCCTGCATTCAGATGATTTTAGCAAGGACTAACATATACAATAGTTTTCTTTGTTTTACTCTAAGGGTAAAAGAATCACAGCATCTGTGCCCTTTGTTTTACCTCTTGCCTTGTGCAGGAATGTGCTGAGCTCAGCCTCAGCAAGAAATACCCTGACATTAAGGATCGAGTAAAGGATCGGACTTGCACCAGCATCTTAGAAAGTCAGCATGTCTTGCTCTCAAGGTGGTGGGAAGTGACTGAGTCAACATCATGTTTTTTTTGATACAAAGAAAAACTATGTTAGTAGTTAAGAAAAGCTGTTTTGTAAAACTGGATTTTAAGGCAAGATTCGAAGTCAACGTGAAGTGGAGGATTGTTCCAGAGCTCAGAAGTCAGTTCAGTTAAAGCTCCATCACCCTTGCTTTGACCTACACTTTAGAACTAAAAGCTTCCGAGGACATTTGAGTTTTAGAAATCAAGAATTCAACACTTAATTTGTGAGAAAAACAACTGCCTTCATGTCAATCACTGCTGACAGTGAAACACTTTGGCTTCAAGTTCTCTCAATTGTGCAAAAGATTTAAAGTTGCTAATAGTCCTATTCAAGCAAATTATTACTAAAATATAAAACAAAAACAACAAAAAAAAACATTAGAGTGAATAAAATAGTGAAATTAGTTCAGTATTATTCTCTGGCACCAGACCATGCAAAGGCTTAGAAATAAACATGAATACTTTAAGATGTCTTCTAAAAGAGATGCATGAACATGAAGACTGAGGGAATATGGGAAAGTGTTTCTGTTTTGGTCAGACATCCAGCTGCAGGATTCTACACAATTTGAAGCTGTGTAATGACTGTATTAGTCGTAATAGTAGTAGTGGTACTGCACCGATTTATAAATCTTCAGGCACCAATTTGTGCCTTACTTTGAAAAGTAAGGCACACCGCGACCACTTTATCAGACATTGTTCTGTCCATTAGTCACATTCTAGCAATTCAAAGAATGATATTTGCCACTGAAGCCAGATAAAGCTTTGCACAACCTTTTAACCTAAGCAATAAGACCTCTCTATGGCATGTAAACAGATTTTGATGTGTGACATTGGTGGAGTTCCCCTTTAAAGAAAGGTAACCATACATGACAATAATATAAACACAAAGATAAATGCATATAGACAGCCTGAAGCTTCTCCTTTTCTGCCTCTCCCTCAGAGAGTTCACTCAAGAATAGGCAAAGATTAAGTCTTTTTGGTTCTCTAACTTCCTTTTTGGGTGTAAAAAGAGTTGGTTTTTACTGGGTCACCATTTTTTCATGTGTTGGATCTCCTGCGGTGCTGGTCAGTCAAAGTGCTTCCATGGGTTCACACCAATACCATAAAGAAGCTTTTGTCACCCATGAGAGGGGTCATCTCTCTTCTCCACTGGCCGATAAACGTTCACATTCTCCACCTTTCTTATGATTTTGTTTAGCTCACGGGCCCAAACAAAAGTGCAGCGACTTGAATTATTCACAGAGAATTGAATAAAGGATTAATTTGCATTGATTTTGCTTCTCCACAAAAGGAGTCATTTTTTTGTCCGGACGAACTAGAGAGTGAAGCATTTCTTCAACCAACAACATTGAACAAAAAGATCAATAGCATCTATTAATATGGCTATCAAGGAGAGAAATCTCAAAATTGTCGCTTTGTTAGTTTGTTTGAGAGATTTTCCACTTGGTCTGCAGGCGTAGTTGACTGTGACTTTTGTGTGTAATTCACGCTTTTGGTCACAAATTGAGAAAACATCAGTCTAAATTTAAATAATTCAGCCTGTGACAATCTGGAGAGGCTCTTTATAAATCTGAACTGAGGAGTTGGTGTGTTAACACAGTGACAAATGTGTGCTTGTCTGATTGACTTATTCAGCTTCATTCACCACAGCCTGTGAAAAACCTTGTTTGCTTTTTACATCTGTTTGGTTTGGCTGGAATGGATTAGACACAAGCTGAATTTAAACCAAAGGAGCAAAAAAAGCTGATTTTCTGCCCGATTTTTCTGTGTGTATATTGATTAATTGTAACCACACTGGTATTTGGTATGAATCAATCACGAGAAATATTCTTTAAAAAGATTTTACCAGCAGTTTTGACAGTAACAGTTTATTTTCACATACCATAAAAGATGGAAACAGTGTTGATGCTGACATGACATATTTGCAGCTATTTGTATGAGCCTGACTGAAGCAGAACCATGTGTTACATCAGGGAAACACTTTTTCACCCTGTATTTGTCATTATTAAAAAATTTCTTTGGCTGTTTGATATCTTTACCAAACTCTAATAATGTTAACTCAATATTATAAACCGTAAAATGTTTTATATTACATGTAATATTTGAAAAATGAACAGAAAAATAAGCATCTTTTTGGAATCAAACATCATTTCTTTGACACTAAGTCCATTTCCATCTAAATTTTTCTTTGCCCCACACATTTGATCCTTTGTCTTTGTAGTGCCCACCCTCTGTTTTAAATCCAGGAACTTGTATGCAGAAGGATGAGGGGGTTGCCAGTCCCATGGAGTGCAACCTTGTTTGAGAGTGCCCAAGAGGGCCATATCTGTCATAGCACATTCCACTGTGGAACCATGATATGAATGAAGGGCTGTGATGTGCCCAAGCTGCAAGTGTGGAGCTCAAAGGGCTTCTGAAATGCTGTAATGTAATTATGTGGACAGTCGCTCAGATCCATTAGCTTGAAATGGTTCTACAGGCCCCATTCAGTCAGTGGGCTGCCATGTCTTTTCTCAGAGGCGGCTCTGAAGTCATCTGAAAGGACCTCCTCTGTACTCATTGTGCTCATTGTCTTTGTAAGCCTGTTATTAGTGGGGGAGTCAAGTTACGGCACATCACTGATGAGAACTTCAGAGATTTTTACAGTTACAAGTGGGGGGTGCATTTCTAACCGGACATCTGTGCATATTAATCATATCAGATTTGAGGAATAACAATTGATTTCATTGTGTGATCAATGACTTTCTAAAGTTTTGCTTCCTTTAATGGCTCCAATTGCTAAGACTTCTTAATCAATAAGAACACAGTAATATTTAATTGTTCAATTAAATATTTGTGACACCACTGCTCCCGCTGTTTGTGATCGTTTTAATTATCTTCATGCCGATGATCAGTTATTTTCAACAAGCAGGAATAGCCCATGGACATGAATCCTTCAACCAAATCAAATTCTCAGAGGAAATATACTCATGGCAACGTAGTTTTTATTGGACATTTCCAATGCAAGTATTTCTTTCCAAAAGGTATATGATAATTTAAATAGGTAATTTTTTTATCCAATGAGAATGACAGTAACACCTTGTGAAACCTAACCAATAAAATTGCATTTAATTCACTTAAAATGTATTTAACAACTTGTCCGTGAAAACCCTACTCTCATCCAAGTGTCTAGATAAAAGTGGAGATTGCATTAGCCTTGTAGTTTACAACACATGCCCCAAACATTTATTTACGGACCTAATTAAAGGTTCCAGCAATTTCCAAAATTTGATTTAGAGCTTTGTGTCTACCTAATCTCTGGCATTCGCACAGACACCAGTGGAAATGTCCAAATGCGTCACTGCACAACTTTAAAGGCTTTTCCCATGTATAGCAGTCTAGTGACCCATTCTAAATAACCTATATCATTGGGGAACTGTGGTGTATAAAGGAGTCCATTGGGACCTCTGCTGAAAAGGTTTTTTTGGGTGGAAGCCTGGATGAAAAGTGCAAGGAGGAGGATAAAGAAAAAGTATAGGAGATGTCAGGACGCCTTTGGAAGGAAAACAAACTGCAGGGACCAGTGTGAGTTGACTTAATCTGATTAGACTAACCTCATCAACAACCCACTTAAAAGGGAGAAGAAAGCCCTGAATTGGGGCGAGAAGCAAGAGAAAAGGGTCTCTCTCTGTTCAGAAAGCCAAAGAGGCTCCTTGAATACACCACATTGTACTGGACATGCTGGTCTGCAGATGGCAAAATGACAACAAGCCGGTTGAAAAGTGAGGCAAATATAATTGATCTCAGGGTTTTTTTTTCTGCAGGTATGAAAACAGCCAAGGGAGTAATGAGATTAAGGAAGAATAAAGTGAAAGTCCATGAAAAATACCACTTTCCCTCACATTTGTGGTGCAAACACACAGCTTTGAAGCCTGTGACTGAATGCAGCCACCCCTGTAATGCCCTGAGAAATATTTCCAAATTCATTAATTTATTCAAATTCTGACCTCTTATAAAGCACCCTGCAGTCTTTGGTAATACATCAAATACAGAATAGCTGAACAGGAAAATAGCTGTTTCAATACCAGCGTAGTTGATGGGAATTAATAAATCTGGCCACTCCCAAATTTAAGAAACCCCTAGCAACAATGAAATATTTCATCCTGGCAGAGGAAAATGCATGAGGAAAAGAACACACATTTTACACAGGTATTTTACCCAAATATTGTAATATTTAGTTTAATTAGATTCCCTAATGAATAATCCTAATGAATGTTTTGCAAATCCCTCTACATAAAGTGGGAGGTGAATGCAAGTAGCCACAGGTGTCCTTTTACTCAGAGGCTTAGATCTGCTGCTGTTAGGATTTTAGCTTTACTTGTTTCACAAACCTCATACGTCCTAACTAGGACGAACAGGACCTTTCAAGTCCTGCTGTCATGTCTGATTTGGACACAGAACATCAAATGTTTGTGTCATCATCATCATCATCACCTTCATCATCATCATCATCATCATCATGTCTCTGGATTTGTGTCACTGGTGGTGAAGGAAGTGTATTCATTGACTAGAGTTAGATCAATGTACAAATAAATAAGTCATTTCAATATAATAATAAAAGATTCTGCAGTTCTCTACCAGTATTTTAGATTTTGTAATATATGTAGATCTTAATGATGTGGAAAAAGTGAGGCAAAATATTGATCAGAAACTAATGAAACTTAATGGATAAAATATAAAAACTCCTAGTAATTCAAAACATTTATAGTTTGGGCTTGTGATGGAAGTCCAGGACTAGTGACCTCGGCTTTTCTGAAATCCAATATTATGGAACATATTATTGGAATATTATTAAAGATTCAATAATTTATGCTGAGCATTCACTGTTTTACTGCGGTTGTTGGAGATCGCTTTACTATTTGTTTCTAAAATTTAAATTTTTGAAGTAATTAGTAGCTTTCAAATACATGTTATGCATTAAAAGGTTCAAATTTTCCCTCTGAAGAGAAGATGAGAGGAAGAATAAAGAAGAATAAAATATAAATACTGGTGCTGAAAGATACTAAGTACACGTATCTTAAATTTGTTCTTAAGTACAGTACTTGAGTAAATATATGTAGTTACAGTATATTGAATTTGAAAATCTTTTGGGCATACCTTAATAATGAAAAAAATAATACACCAATGTGAAGTTTTCAGAGGTTTAATGACATCCTGTTTTGTTACTTTGTTTGTACTTTGTTACTTTTTGCCTCTAAAATTGCCACAGTGTGTGAAACAAAGCAAAAGCCACTCTAATAGCCAATGTGATTGCTCAGTGTTGGGGATTCATCATGGTAAACACATCTACTAGCACTTGATTGGGGAGTGTGTAAAAAGGGATTGTCCGGCCAACGGCGGCTAATACAGATATAATTGACTCTCCTTCTGCATTCTGCACATGGATTTGTAGAAGTGCGCAGGCTCATTGTACAACAACAAATTAAGCAGGGAGCAGTCAAAAGGAGCTGCTGAGCATTCCCCAGATCTGGACAACAGACCACTGAATTTTGCTAAATCTGCAAACACAGCTTCTCCCTCCTTTTGGGGCCTTTCATCTCCCCCGACATCTCCTCCTGCAGACCCTACCTCATCAAGCCAAGTCAAAAAGCAGCTACTTTTGGCTCTTGTCTGGTGAATTTTGATCATCTCTTAAAAACAGCAGTGATTTCTGTTCTCTACATTCCTCAGGCTAATGATGTCGGCATCAGCTTTAATGATGCTCTAATAGCGGAGACCCTCAAAAAGTTTCTTTCAGTTGAAGGAGAATTCCTGTTCTCTTTGTTGTCTGAGCCAGAGATCTTTGAAATGCAGGAATGAAGAGGGGGAATTATTAGAGGATGGGGTTTGAAATAGCAAGAGTTATCGGACTTTGTCTGACTTCCGGTCAGGTTCAGCAGGTGCTGCTCTAGCTATACAGAATTATTAAACCAAAATCCCATTGACTCCACTGCCGCCATGAGCAATTGTGTAATCTGTATGGAGCTCTGTAGAATTAGATCTGCATCATTTGGACCGATCCGAGAGCAAATAAAGATGATGTGAGCCCAAGCACACACAGCTGGCCCTTAAGACTCAGGATCCTGGGTAAACAAGGGTCCAGCATGCCTGAGCACAGCTCACCCATGGGGGGACATGAGCCACTGAACAAAGACTGATACTCAACTAGAAGCTGGACTGAAACAGGGCTTAGCAAAATTTTATTACATCTTGCCTGTTTCTATAGACTGCTGACCAAAAGAGGATCACAGACTTTGGCATCAGTTTTAACATTACTATGACATCTACGCCTCCTTAGACATTTTAATGCTCTTATTGTTGCAGGACACCCACTGGTTTAACATGGAAGTCTGCTGCTCACTCACATAAAGTTTTCAATTGTGTCACAGTTCCAGATTTATGAATGGTGACCGACAGCTGTTAAATTGTCTGTGCTTTCATAGGTATAACTAGTATCAACAAATATTACTTTTACTTTTTCATTTAATAATTGCATTTGTAGAGCCCATTAATAGACTTTCACATCACTGCTGCTGGGTTTAACCCTGGCTAAAGTTAGATAATACCTCACTGTAGACTTCACATCTGCTTTTATTAGTAGTCAAATTATTATGTGTAAGGCTGATAATTGAGCAATTGATTGATACATTCCAAATAATATTGACAAAAATTTTTTTTTTAATTCTAATTTAAAAAAAAAACCTATTTGTACAAATAGCAGTCTTTGCATGTTTGTAAGATTATAATAAGGCTATAGTTTTTAGGATATACGGCACCTATTGACTTATATTATGTAGGTATATGCAGAGCCTACTTTATGTGTATATCAGTCTATGTCTGCATGCTTGTATTCATACACAATTAACTAGAACTTGTATATATAACCACAAATTGAGTGCCAAAGTTTTGTCTTTTTGGGACATGGAAAATTTAAAGCGGATTTAATTTTATTAAATTCATGTTAAATATCAGGGTATTATAAGAAATGTGATGTCTGATTTGTGTCTGAGTCAGTAGGTTAAAATAACATTCTCACTAGGACAGAGATGTGCCACCTTGTGGTCAACTCAAAAAGATGATTACAGAACTTTTCCCTTTCTTCTTACAGACTACTTCAGCTGTTTTCCCTTTGCCTTGTTACATGCAACGATAATAAATAAATAAAAATATATATAGAAATGGCGAGGAATGGTGGTGGGAATAAGTAAGAAAGGAAATAATCAGAGAATCCTTACATCCCATTAAATAAATAAAATATCCATCTACTCTAGTTTCATCACATTCTATGTGTAAATTGTCTTGGACATGGCTTCATTTGAATTGCTTTACAAAAGGTTCGAGCTTGAATGCATGGTTTTATTTATCTCGTTAAATGCCTTGAGCTCCACCATGTTAAGGTGAGTTAACATTTACAAATCGGTCGCCAGATGGTGCTCTTCTCCTTCACGCCTTTTTTCAAACACACAAAATCTGGTGAAAGGACATGAAGGAAATCAAAACTTACGAGAAATATCTTGTTGTGTTTTGATGGTTATATATGTATCAAATACGTTTAAAAAATAGCAGCGTGTGCACCAGAAAAGTATGATTGATATGTGGTAACGATGACGGAGTTGCTCTTAAAAACCTGTTTCAATGCTTTTGTGTAATTATAGGATTATTGAGCTACCGACTTGCCATTCAATATAGTGATCTAGTCTCTTCTCTTCTCTTCTCTTCTATTCAGAATTTAATGTTTCCTTATTCTCATTTTTATATGCTCCTTGGTCTCCTGGCTATAATCTGCTAGTTTTGGCACGTGCTCTGCGTAGACCGGAGAAGACTTTGCGAGAGTGGCACGCGGACAGATGCGCCCCCCTTTCCTCTTTCTCCTTCCACTTTGACCGGCTCCCGCGCCAGGATGATTGACACAGAGCTATCCACACAGCCAATCAGAGTGCGCCCTGATGTATTTGCATAAAGTGGCCGCATGCCATTGGATTGGTGCGTGCTACTGCAAACCGCCTCGCGTGCCATTACAGATGTCTTCTCCTTGGAGTTTTAAAAATAGACAGAATGTGTATTTGTTTCCATCTAAGTCCTGGAAAATGTTTGTTAAAAAAAAACATTGTTGTTGTTGGTCGCGGACGAGATTTCCAGCTTTGTGAAGTGGGCATACAAGTTTGGCGAGAACAATATATATTGTTTTTTTTAAATTCATTGTCACGCATCGCACGTTACACAATTCACATTAAAAATAAACACTAGACCAGTCCTCTAGGCATTAATAACGTATAGCCTGAAAACAATACTTTGAGTATCTTAAACATTAACTAAAGATTTCTCGAACAACTAAACAACATATAGTGTATCATGTAAGTCTATGGACTGCTACATTCCTCCCGTGCACAAGCACCAAGCAGTACAACATTCTGACGAGGATGGAGCACGAAGTTGGAAGCAAACATCCAACACATTCCCCCTCCCTTATCTCTTCACAGCCCGCACCGACCGCTGCTGCCCGCTCCACTTTGTTGTTTGTCCCTGCAGGGCTGATTGAGCAGCGCGTGACTGACGGCCCGCGGGGGTGTTGTCCAATCAGCGGTCTACCCCGCGCCCAATGGGTGAGTCCTCGCTGCTATTGGCTGAGGCGAGTGTGGGAAAGAATGCAGAGAGGGATTCACACGAACTGGGAGCACGCGAGCCGTCTATAAGTAGCGCCGCGGCGTGTGTCGGCTGCAGAAGCGTACTCTCGACTCGTACGGTGAAGCGCGCGCCTCTTTGCTCAGATGACAGCTCTGTGATAACGTAACACAAACTGATTGGAAGGACTGTCATCTGTTTACGTTCCTCAGTGGCGCAACCTGAATGTTTTGAACATCTCCAGAGTGATTGAGCGCTTGCATTTTTGAAGCGTTTCCGAAGAGGATTTACTTTTTTTTTTAGGCTTTTTACCTGGTTTATTCAACAATGCCAGCTGACACCATGGAAAAGCAAACGGCATCTCCTATTGCCGGTGCCCCTGCAAACGGGTCACACACACCGGACAAACCCAAAAATGCCAGCGAGCATAGAAAAGTAAGTGTTTTTATACTGTCACAAACAACATTATCGCGCGCACACTAGTGAACGCGTTTTATAAACGCTCAAGAAGAGTTTGAAAAAGTGAACAGTGTGCAAGTTAGTGTGTGTGCCTGGAGAGCAACAAATTCATGCTGAATAATCTATACTTTGCAGTCATCCAAACCGATCATGGAAAAACGCAGGAGAGCAAGAATAAACGAAAGCCTCGGGCAGCTCAAGACTCTCATCCTGGACGCACTTAAAAAAGATGTAAGTTGAAATCTTCATGATTTTAACAACCCTTCAGTTTTCGTCGATCCTTTCAAATGTAGCTGACAGACTCAACTTTTTTTTTTATCTTACAGAGCTCCAGACACTCTAAGTTGGAGAAAGCAGATATCCTTGAAATGACAGTGAAACACTTGAGGAATCTGCAGCGCGTACAGATGAGCGGTAGGTTTTTTTAATAATACTAGTAGTCAAAACAAGACCATTGGAAGTTGTTGAAAGAGCCACAAATCTACAAATGCGTTACTAATATCCGTCATCTGTGTGTCTCTCAGCAGCTCTCTCAGCTGATGCCACCGTCCTGAGCAAATACAGAGCCGGATTCAACGAGTGCATGAACGAGGTCACCCGCTTTCTGTCCACCTCAGAGGGGGTGAACACGGAGGTGAGGTCCCGGCTCCTCAACCACCTCTCCAGCTGCATGGGCCAGATGATGTCCATGAACTATCCGCAGCAGGCCACGTCCCAGCAAGCGCACCTGGCTCAGCCCCTTCATGTCCAGCTCCCGTCCACTCTTCCAATCAGCAGTGCTGCTAAACTGAGTCCTGATGCCGTATCCCCCAAAATCTTTGGTGGGTTCCAGCTCGTGCCTGCAACCGATGGACAATTCGCTTTTTTGATCCCTAACCCGGCCTTTGCCTCCGCCACAGCCCCTGTCATTCCCCTTTACGCAAACGCGGGAGTGCCTGTTGCGCTTAATGCCAGTCCAGTGCATGGCAGCTCGGCGCCGTCTGCAGCATCTCCTGTCCACGGCATGACGTCCTTCTCTGGTGTACCCCAAGCGGTCAGCCCGGTCGGGGTCAGCACCAGCTCGGAGAGCAGCGAGCCTGTGTGGCGGCCCTGGTAACGCAAAGGACAAGAGACTCATGTGCACCCAGTTTGCATGGCTTCTCCAGTTTAGACATTTAGCTAACTGCACACGCAACTGTTGCGGGGGTTAAACCTGGAACCTTTCCGCTGCGGGACGTTACTGAAACCACTTAATACCCCAGTGGTTGTCATTGTTTCGTTTTATGGAACATGGGCTGCCTTGAATGGCACATGGTTTTTTATATTTACTAATTCCAACATTTGGAGTTGGGCGATAGATGCTATACATGCAGATGGAAGATTTATAGGAATTTTGTGTTATGAAGTACTTTTTATGAAAAGGTTTAGTTTTGTACAGAGCTGTTATTGATTGTTATACCAAAGCTGTGTTTTATATTCTTTGTTGTTCTGTGCTGAAAAGAAAAAAAAATGAAGTTGGGTCATGGCCCATTGCTTGAATAAACAAGATTTCGGAAATCGAGTTTCTTGTCGAAAGCTTGTTCTTATGATGTCTATGTTGTTTTTATACTCTAAGACTACAATTTGTCATTATGTATTTTCTTTTAGTTTGTGCGTAAAAGTTACATTCCGTGCGTAAAAGTTGCATTAATGAACTGAAGATACATTAAGGAATATAATTATCAATCTGACCAATAGATCAACATGAAAGTGCAGTTATGCTCCAATATGAATCCCTTAATTAATCTAGGCGACTAAGTTTTAAATGACCACCTTGTCACCAGTTTAGCCGGATCTCTTTACATCTGACCCACTGGAGAATGGTCTAAGGACAATAGGGGCGTATTTTTTTCTAGCTATAAAGGTAATTAAAAGTTTGAAAAGGGTCTCATCCTGTATGCAGCGGGAGCATTGAGAAGTCTAAACCCTATTCATGAGCCTGGGAAATGCGCTCAGGGGTTAATGTCACTAACAGATTGCCTCAGTGAAAGAAGAATATGGAAGGATCCTCGCTTCCTTTTGTGTATCAATTGTTCAATTCCACTCCCAATGGGCCTACACCTCAATAAAGGAGAAAAAGAGGGAACTTGGTCAGACTTTGTATGATGGCGGGGAAACCTGAGGGTGTGGATGGATAAACCTATAGAACACTAAACTTTATGACACCAAAATCACTCTTACAAAACATTCACTAGCAAAATCATTTTATTTGGCTATTGATTTAGCAATATACAGCCTCTAGCCTAAGTCTGTTAGTTTTTTTTTTCTCTCATACAGATTCACACACTTCTCTATGTATCTCAACCTCCTTCCCCTGTCTCTGCTCATTCCTGTGTGTAAACTTATCTCCCTCCGTTGAGTGGGGTCCGGAACTAAGGGCTGTATTTCTGTGTCGGCGGCGTGGCGCTAGCCGTGTGTCAGCCACTTGCAGTCAGCAGGCCCCTTTTTTGGGATTAAGTTACAGCCGGTTAAAACCCCTCAACATTTAATACACCACTGGCGCGCCGTCGGTGCGCATGGCTGGCACAGGCCGGTCGGTTTTAAGTGTTTCTTAGCTCTGACAGCCACCGGCACAAAATGAATATCACGAGAGCTTTCTTCTGATATTAAGGTGGCGAACTTTAAAGTTTGTGCCTGAATGTACACACAGCGCAAAAGGAAACTTGAGTTCTTTCATATTCAAACGTTATATCCTCTTTTAAAGGTAGAAGATCTTCTTATTTAAATATTTTGATGTCTTTCAGTGATGTTGTGTCACTAACTATTGCAACATGTACCGATAAAGATCTGAAAAGAAAGTTTGAAAACTATTATTTTATAATGAATAATAATAATAATAATTATTATTATTATTTTTACTGTATCGTGGCCTATATGATGGCTGTTTTTGCACTGCTAACTTGTACAACCCCTCCTGTTTTTCATCTCCCTTTAGCAGCTGGAGTGTCTTAAGTCCTATTGCATTCTCACTTTCACTCTGCTGTATGTCAGTGCCCTCCAGATGACACTGTCAGTAAATGGCATACTGAAACCCCGCTGCCACCGATGCTTAAGCAGCTTTCTTCTGCGAAGAGACATACTGAAACACCAGCTGGCAGCGTGTGTGGGTTCTGCGGTTGTCTCTACAGCCTTCGTGTCTGAGTTAATAGTTCAGAGATGCCTTTGTGGAGCTGAGGTCGTGAGAACCGAGCGATCTAGTCTGCCTGCGGTCGGGCACAGCGCCAGCCAGTAAATCCCCGCTGGCAGGCCGGGCCTTGAAGGCGCTCTGCGGAGGTGAGGAGGCGAACGCACACGCGTGGCCGCCAAGAAGCGAGCCTGGTCCGGTGTAAACACGAGGGATCATGGGTTGACTCGGATCCAGACAAGTTAACTGAGTCCATCCTATTTTTATAACATGTTGAGAGATGTTGTTGCTGAGAGAAGCCTTGTTTGTGATGTCGACTGGGCGAATCCCGATCCCTGCACTGTTGCTCTGTTCACTGGCTAAATGCACAGCAATAAACAGCACACAGAAAATGTTGATCTTAAAACATATATTAAATGAAACGGGCGGGAATCCCTATCAGCTGATGAAAAGGATTCCTACAGAGGGCTGAATGTCCCTCGGGGATTTGCGCCATCACGTCCCTTGGGAGAAGTCGCTATTGAAGAGGGTAGGGGCTGTCAGTGGAGCCACAAGTTATCATTCTCATTAGCGACTGAATGGAGGAACGCGCGCACAGCGTTGCCGCCAACCCTAAGAAATCACCTCTCCCTCCAAATTCACAATTACCATTGTTGCATTAAGCCTTGTTTAGCAGGCAATTTAATACTTTGGATATGCAGCACAGCAAGTTCTAGAGCTACATCCTTCTTTATGCACCACTCTAATGACAACACTCTCTCCTTCTAGGACAAGATCATTACATTACATTAATGTGAACAGATCATACCCCCCCACACACCCACACACACACACACACACACACACGGGTTACCTCGACTTTTAAAGTGAAATAAGGAAGTCATGCAAGCGTTAAGAGTTCTGATTCACCAGCCTCACTTGTGTTGAAGTAGGTTTTTTGTTTACCTAAATGCTTTATATTCATAATTTTCTGGCAGGGAGATGTGCATAATTTATCTAGTAATTACAAAGAAAACAGCTTAAAAGTGATTTGCTTTGTTAATAAAATAAATTGGATGTAGTTGGCAGTTTTACAACAGAATATTTTTTCCTGATTAGCCTTAAGACCTGTTAATTTTTAAACCGGTTGCTGAAAGCCATGCACCCATAAGATCCCAAGAATAAAAACAATGGTTCAAGACTTTAAAACTAAACATTTCCCCATTTTACACATTAATTAGGGGATTTATATGACAAATTTATGTGTTATTATTCTATATCAAGAAGCAGCCCTCAGTCACAGCCTTGTCCTCTATTTTGAACATGAATACAGGAAATATGGCCACTTTACTGTGACTGTGGTTGTTTGAGAGTACCACTCTTCTGGCATTCACATGGATGACTGTCTATATTTGCTCCTCAATTTGAAGACGGTGCAGCTACAAGGACAGAAGGAAATATTCTGCATTCTTTGGCCACAGGTTTTGGTAAGGGAAAGGCGGGGCTGGAGAAGGAATTATGCATGAAGTGTTTCCTTCAGTGTGTGTGTGTGTGTGTGTGTGTGTGTGTTATGGACACTTCTGCTTGCACCTGTTTTCTAGAGAATCAGAGAGGGTGATAGGGAGAGGTGTAAAAAAGATGAGGAGACAGACAGACAGGCTGAGAGGCGTGGGGAGATGAAGAAGGTGCTGAAAATGCAAAATTATTCCCAGAAGAGTTTGTTGATTATTTATGTGCAGGCGGTCTTGTTTTTTTTATCGAAGGACATTGGCATAAATGATAAGCAACACTGATTTTTTCGTACCTATTTTTTACCCAACACCTCATGCTCTCCCCGTCCTCCTGTCACTGCCCACCCTGTTTTGGTTACCTATGAGCTTCTATCTTGTCCTGCTATTTATAGCATGGGACCATTTATCCCTGGGTCTGTGTGAGAGGTGTGGGGTGTGTGTAGACAGAAGAGGTGAGGCAAGGTGGCCAGATGCAATGGGACTCATCAAACCAGATCATATATCACAGGGTCCTGGTGCCATGTGGGCTCCATTGATCCTCACCGCTTGTCTACAGGATGTATTTCTGAGGCCAGGTTTGACTTTTCATCAGCTTCTCCAGTTTCAGGGCACAAGGCCTTTGGCTTATAGCCTTTGCAACTGATGCAGATTCCACAAGAGAAAGTAAAGGGTCCTCTTGATAGGGCTACAGGTCATCCTGCAGATGCCTTGGTGGCCTTGAAGGAGCCACATGTAGACACATTTTATTTATGTATTTATCCATTGAGGTTTCGTCTCCGTTCTCCTCTGCAGCTTTGGCAGCTGTTGCTATATATTAGCTCTGGTTCAACAAATTATTGTCATTATTGTTGAAGCTGTAAGGCTATCTGACCCAGTGTCTTCTTTTAAATATGCACATTGTTTCTGTGTTCCTTCTCTATTGTGCTATGTTCTGTTTTTTATACAGGTTTTTTGATTGTTGTCCTTTTGGATTTTGTTTTTGGTTTGTTTTGCTTTTTTGGCATTTTTTAATTTCTTTATGTGAAGCACTTTGCAACTTGTTTTGATATCTCATAAATGTTATTATCTATATTATTATTACAAAGGGGATAAATAAGGCTGGTATATAATTAGCTGTATTATTTTAACAGATAATAATGTTTTATCATACACGGTATCACATACATGAATTTAATAAGTAAATGTTCTGTTTATGTTTAGCTTAGATAGATCAAAGCTACAACAAGGGATGTTATATAAACACATGTTAAAGTGCTTTTTGAGAGAAGTGTAACAAACAAACATGTCATATTTTGTTCATTGCTGAGTATGTGTGTGTGTATGTGTGTGTGAGTATGTGTGTGTGTGTGTGTGTGTGTGTGTGTGTGTTTGGGTGTGTGTGTGTGTGTGTGTGTCTGTGACTGTTGGCTGAAAGTTGGCTGCATTGTGTGGTAGGGTAACAGTGTGAGAAAGACTCTTTGACCTATTTCACTGAAGGAGCTTAGACAACTGCCTCTAAATGCAAGTGTTGTTGACAAAAAACACCTCTATTAAATGAGATATATGGATATTATCAAATTTCATGACTCTATATTTTGGATTTGACATTCTGACTGATCAGAGCAGGCAAAGACTGGCTGTAATTCATGAACTAATGTAGCATCCATTCTCCTTAAGTGTCCCAGTAAAACATTACAGTGAGCCATCATAACGATACCGAGGTCTTAAAATGAGTAAATCCAAATGGAATACAGATTATGATTAATATCCGTCACACCTGTGCTTTTCCTGGTATGGCATGTTTAAAAGGCCTGCCAAAAAAGAAATATGCAGTACAGGTATTGTTTCTTGCTGGCACTAATAGATTATTTTTTTGTCATTTGCGATCATTTGGGTTCATTACCAACATACACATCCGTCCCAGCAACAAGCAGATGCTGCAATAGCTATATTCTGTTTCATTTAGTTCAGGGGTGTTAGACTAAAATTGCAAGCGGTCCAGTAAGTCAACCTTCCTCCATTTGTAGATACCTACAAATATGGGCTTGTGTTTTTTTTTTGCCAGATTGAAGAAATCAGTTTAGTTCACATTTTAAGTGTAAAATGTTAAAATTTCTGCAGTAAAGTTTGGCATCACTGATCTTTAACAAAATATATCTGTTTTTGAACACGTCTTCTGTCTTCGAGGCTGCTTTGGTAAAGATATACAATTATTAATAAACTCAAAGAGGCATAAATATAGCATTGGACACAATGGAAAAAGATGCTTTATCTCTGGATCAATTTATACAGTAGCAACAACAACAACAACAACAACAATAACAACAGCAACAACAATAATGATAATAATAAAATAACTTAAACAAAGAAATCATCAAAAAACATTAAAAACAAGAACAATCCCCATGATTTGAACTCAGGTCATCTGGATGAGAGCCTTACACAAGTGTTCTTGATACCATTGGTTGACTAAAAGAATCTTTTATACTATAAATTCAACATGGGTGGACCCTGCGCCTGATAAAGCACAGTTATATCATTCCCTTTGAACATGAAAGTTAAATAAAAAAGACTATATTTTTTCCTGTTATGCCAAAAGGCTTCGCAGTCTGGATGAAAGCCTCTCACGATGTGGATTTGGACTGCAGTCCGCTAATTGGTGACCCCTGATTTAGGGGATACTATGAGAAGCCTAGTGGATTATGCTGCATATTGCAATTTTTTGTTTGTTTGATTTCCCTTGCTGGGTCATTGCTAAACTGTTGTTATGCTGTTTTAACTACAGACCGCTGCAAAGAAGCAAACAAAATCTTTTACACCTTTCAAGCCTTTCAGTGTTTCATATATACAAATCATAGGGGAAATTTACTTACTTGCTGTCTGACTGGCATCATTTTAATGTCTGTACTTTCAATACAAAGCAAGATCCACTACACTTTTAGCCTAGCTTAGCAGAAAGACTGGGAGCAGGGAAATGGTTAGTTTCTGTCTGAAGGCCCCATCATTCGTCATCATCCTTATCATTCATCATTATTACTCAATGTATGTCAGGTAGCTACGGGAAAGGCAAAAAGTGACAGGCGCTTTGTGACAAAAGGGTGAAACAGTAAGAGCTGGTGAAAAATAGATCACACCATCTCATTTAACAGTGCTCAATATGGCTCTAGTGGTCTGGACTGCGCTTTTGAAGGAGCCCCTGAATTGCTATAGTTTGACATTGATCAGTCAATATTAAGTAAAAGGTGCTCCTACATGTTACTATTAATATTCTAATATTAAAAAAGCTAACTGTATCACGATTTGAAAAACTGGTGATTGTAAGAAAACAATTAATTTGTCAGCATTCATAAATATATTGGCCCTTATAAGTTTAACTAACTAGCATACTTATACTCTATCATAATTGTCAGTTTCTAGTGCGTCATATCCACCCATAGTGTCGTCTGTCTTTCAAACTTCATTTATAATAATACTTTTTTTTTTCCATTCCTCCCTACAAGGTTTTGTTCCAGGGCCGGATTTGTAATAATTTGCATTATAACAGATGTCAAATTGAATTTGAATAAGATTTTGTTAGTTTTGGAACAGAACCTGGGAGATCAGTTTAGCACTGTGTTCTAACAAGAGTCTCTTTGCATGACAAAAATGCAAGGTTAACATTCTGCACGTTTTCCCATCACATTATTACCAAAAAACCCTGATATTACTTCTATTTAGCAAATGAGATCCAGGCATATTTGAAAGAAGGATATTCTACTCTGAGAGGTGTTGAAAAGCTTAATTTCCTGACCAGCTTTCCCACGGTGCTGAGAGCTGTGGCCCTCTCTGGACCCTGACTAAACTAGGTGGTGACAGCCACACTGTTGCAAGAGCATTATCACCTTAGCACTGTAGAGAGGGGGGCATTGTCCCTTAAACAGGATGTCCTGGTGTCTGGTCCTATAGCTCATATGGCTATCCATTGTGTTTGTCTGTCTGTGGACATTGGGGCAAATCCTTAAAACAGAACTGAAAAAGTGCCATCAGATCGAGGGCTTCCCTTACCATGTCAACATATCAGTTTGTTTTTTTCCTTTATCATGAAGCTTTCCTACATGGGAATTTTGACAGAAAATGTCAAGCAAACCCTGATAATGTCGTGTGTTTGTGTCTCATTGTGTCTTTGCACTATACATGTGGCAGGGAGTTAGAGTTATGAGATGAGTCCTTGTCTCTTTTTTTTTTCTCTTTCTGTCTTCTCTCCTCTCTGCCTCTTTTCATGCCCTGGGAAGGCAAACACTTTGCTCTTGTTTTTCTAATAGTAACTGTTGAACAGGGTGTGCTCCACTTGTGGTTTTATTGCCTGGATTGTCATGCAAGAGGCTGGGGAGACAAGTGTCAATAAGTGGATGGGCTCATTCCAAACAAATGCGCCCAGAGAATGGGCAAAGAGAGCTGAGAGTGCAGCTGGGTACACATGCATGTACGCACGCACACACACACAAAATGAATTGTTTCTTAATGCACAACTCCCTGAAGACATTTGTCAAACATTATTCAAACAAGATATGGTAGCAGCACAGCTCAGGTAGCAATAATTTCCATTTTTCAAATCCCCTTTGGGACATAACGCTCTAGTAAAATGTCTGCATATTAACCTGCTTCAGATACATAAATGAATGCTTGCAGGCAAGAAACAAAAAACTCTGCTCCTGAACTTGCAACCTGCAATAGACACATCACTGTTTAGTGTTAAACTCTGGGCCTACCTTTAACTATAGGTCATAGTTGTAGTTGGGAAATTTATGCACATTTTGGCGACTCTCTGGCAAAAACAAAGGACTTGTGACTTCCCTGTTTACCTTCCTTCCCGTTCAGCGTAAATCACAATGTTTTCTCTGGTAATTAATTTTTCCTCACAACAATGTGATATTAGCAGTAGGTAAATCTTCAGCTCTTGCAGATTGTGCATACATGGATAATGCAAGTCATATACTGTCAAGTTAAAATGAAAGAAACATATTGCAAGTGTCAGGCTCTTATCTTTATATCTTCATAACTAACAGTCTTAAGGGGAACTGAACAAGGACCCGAGAGAAGGCAGAGTCTGCGGCTGCCTTGTGCCTGCCTGTCGGCCGGTGGTGATCGCTCCAGGATGGATCACCCGTCCAGCACGACCACTCATCTCCAGCCACGTTCTGCTGTTGAGAGCTGAAGAAACTGGGCCTCATGACGAATGCATGGAGTTGTGATAAGATTAATTCAGGCCAAGCACAAACGGGGAACTATCCAGCATGTTATTCTGTTGCAGCCATTTAATGAAGGACTGCATCCCTCTATCCTTTATCTTGGATGTTTAGGACTGATGCTATATAAGTTGCTCTTGACTGACTTGTCAAAGTAAGTTAATGGTTTGGTTCACCCTAAAAACAAACAAACACTTCAATCTTATGTGTGGGAAAATGTGATGGATATGTCTGCCTCTGCAACATGATGTGTCTTTCAGAAACCAGCGCCCTCCTGTTACTCCTAATTTCTTAACCGATAGAACTCAACACGAACAAATCCATTAGAACTACTTTCTACAATTGATATTTCCAGTAGTCCTGTGATGAATTGGGGATCAGTCCAGGCTGTACCTCACCTCTCACCCAATGTCAGCTGGGATAGGTTCCAGCCCCTCCGCGACCCTGCAGGGATAAGCAATTATAGACGATGGATGGATGAATGGATGTTAGATGGATATCAGATCCATCTGACCATATTTTAGGCACATCAACACTCTTCTTGGTGGACCCACTCTTTGCCTCTCAGCCATGTATTGCATGTGCACAGCTACCACCTCCTTCAGCTTTTACCAGTCAAAACTGTCTTGAGGTCTTACTGTGGGCATGTGATTAAGTAAATAGTTGGGAACAGGAGAGCAAAATGCATACAAATAATTAAGTGGAAATCAAAATTCATTCATGCGTAAGTTATTGTTGCATTAACATCATAAATCATGACATGTCTCTCTCCAAGCACTTCTTGTAATAATAAGTATCTGTGCAGCAATCAGTATTGACTTTGGTGATTCTGTGACTGGTATTTGTGTACTTGATATCAAATTCCTCCTTTCTACTAAAGATATATCAACCCCCCCCCCACCCCCATGATTTGAGGTATAAACATGTGTCGATTGATTCAGAGAAACGGGGATACCGATTCTGGAAAAAAAAATTTTAATGTCATTTTTAAGCACCACAAGCAAAATTCAACTTCAACATCAACTCTTAAAAGACATCTCAATATCTAGCTGGATGAATATGGAACTCTTCGCATGGATACAGTTGTGAAGAAAATATGCTTTTTTTTTGTTGTAAAGCTTGAAGTGACTGTTTCTCAGACGAAATGACAAATCGTTTCTCTGTGATAAAAAGATAACCTGGGAACAGTCTGATCTGAGCATTAACGTCTGTGTCAGTGTGTGTGTGTGTGTGTGTGTGTGTGTGTGTGTGTGTGTGTGTGTGTGTGTGTGAGAGATAGAGATACCCGGCCACCCCCTGCAGTGTTGCTCTACGCTGACTGACAGCACCAGTGCGGCTGTACAATAGCTGATCTTTGCTCTGGGTCTGACTGTATAAACACAGAGTGGGACGGCTCCCTCATGCAGAACTCAAGTATTGATCACTCCGGCAAGATCCCACAGCCACGCTCATTGTCCTCTGCCCCCTCTCTCCTGCCAATCAATAGCTCTTTGTGTTGATTTTTACCTATTGACAAATCACTCTGCCCCAATGCCTTTGTTAAGCTGTCACTCAAGAAGAAGGTATTGCCTCATTGGATTCCCATTCAGTCCAAAGTTTAGACTCCGAGAGGGAAGACTACAATCAATATTGAAGATTACAACTGACTGTAGCATCTTACTTAATCTGTGGACTTTTATTTTTCATTAATTGCGGCAAAAGACTCATTCTTGTTTTTCAGGGGACCATGCAAAATACATAGGTTAATCCTTCCAAGAAACTAACAAACGTGATACGCATATGCATCGGCTGTAAATTGTGTAACATTTACATCACATATATCTTTAATTATATGAACTATAAGCATTAATCATATGTTCCTAATAATGTTTTAAAATGACTGCATCCTTCATGTGCTAGCCTACAAGAACCAATATTTCCTTTATAAAGCTAACTACAGATTAATAGCTTGTAATATTACCTTCACCCTTTGGGTCTGACAATGCCAGCGCCCATCAAGCTGTCAGCAAATAAAAGTCTTGCGAGTCATTAAACCCCATTGTCTAAATGAGGGATCTGTGTTCCTGAGAATGTGTTCTGAAGCCTGCTGTGCCCACAGACGATGATGTTAGTCACAGAGAGAGACCTCGGACATTAGGACACGACTACGCTCCATGGATTCACAGAGCCTGGATGAGTTTGCCTGATGAACCTTTTTGATGTAACATTTTTAAGAAAGCAGTCGTTCAAAGAGTTTTTTGCTTAAGAGGTGGGTTTTGTTAGTAAGTTTTTCTCCTACTTGGAGTTGTGCTTGTGACCATGACCATTATTTGAGTCACAAAAATTAACCTGCGGGAAGCTGACTCATGAATTAACCACCTGCTTTCACAACAGTTTTTTTTTTTTTTTTTAGCTACGAAACCTCTCACTGCATTTGAATTTCATGTCTTATCATCTTTTGGATACTTCTGTGCCATTGCAGATTTGGGTTGGTTTTTGCATGTGTTTACGCATGCCCATTCTTTCACATATGGCCAGTTGCAATGAGTCAGCCTCGATGGTCGGAGGTTTTCGCTCCTAGACACAACAATCTATCTGGGAAAAACAACTCTCTGATGCCTCAGCCTTCCTTTATTGTCTGGGATGATTCCGATTTGGGAAAAGCGTATTGTTTGGATGTCTTTGTAGTGCAGGTCCATTGCTGCGGAATGTGGGGATTTCCTCCCTCAAGGGTATTTTTAGATCTCTGTGTGAATTCAAGGGAGCTCTGCATAATGCTGTGCAGTGTGGGGTCTTAGGGTGGGGTTTGTACACCCGTGCACATGTGTGGGAATCTGTGTATCTGCTCATATGATCACAGAGAGTATGTTTGTGTGCATGTGTTTGGTTGTATGTTGGGAGACTTGCAGCAGGTCTACTGTAGATTTTTGTGCAGAATCACATCCATAGGTATTTCTTGCATAATTACGGACAAGACTGGAGCAACGCATTTAAAGCTTCATGGATTGAGATGGATGCTCAGCTTGAATTTCATTTGAAATGTCACGGTGTATTTACCCACTGTTTCCGGGTTGACAGCTGCAGATTGGACTGCAGAGTGTCAGTTGAAAACAGGTCTTGTCTGGACACTGCTTGTTCGCTGAAGTGTTTCGAGGGGGCTTCACCAGGTCACCTGGGGGTCTCTGACCTCCCAGGGTAATGTTCTCCTAGAGGTCTCTCTCTTTGACAGGAGTAAATGGAGGCGTCCATGCAGGGGACAGTCAAGCGGATGACTGGGGTGAAATCAAGAAATAGACAGGTCATATCCAGAAAGACCTGTCACCTCTGCATAAAATCAAGTGAGATCTCCTTCCGGGTAAAACTCAAAACCCGCCACCTTCACTGACATCAGGCAACACTGGTGTGACCTATCTTTTATATAAGAATGTGTGTCTGTGTGTGTGTGTGTGTGTATACAGCTGAATACTAAAATGCATGCTAACATGTTCATAATCAAATTGTTTAAACAAGGATGTTTTAGCAGTTGAAATTGAGGAAAAAGTAGGGCCTAAAGGTCATTGATGTGGTGGGGACACTGAAGTGGTGGATGAATGACTGACAGACCTTCCCACTGTCATTGCTGTCCCTGGACATGCCACAAGTGTGGTTTATGAAAATATCAAAATTTCAAAGACTGACAATCTTTTGCCTATTTATATTATCTATTTTATACAGCTAGCC
The DNA here is from genome assembly GCA_037577475.1 of Chaunax sp. Z400. NCBI lineage: Eukaryota > Metazoa > Chordata > Actinopteri > Lophiiformes > Chaunacidae > Chaunax > Chaunax sp. Z400. The sequence continues at coordinate 16,035,028 of CM075195.1, read as the reverse complement.
TAATGATGCTGTAGTGGAAGTTCAGTCAGGAAGACTATTACTTTTTACACTTAGGCCATAGTTTATTCTCATAACATCCTGTCATCCACCCATGCTCAGTCTTAAATCCTGCTGGCAATGTCTGGGGCTGTCAGCTGAGATATCAGTTGTTCTCATCAGTAGGTCGCAGTTATCCAATATCACAGTGACACACCTTCATTTTTAGCCTATCATGTTTCTGCTGTCTTTTTAAATATGATTTTCTCTTTAACTCTAGCTTAGTTATATTGCTGTTATGTCTGCCATCCACCTCCCCATCACTGCCCAGTCTTTGCGGATTCACCAACTTCATCATTCATCAGCCTCATTTGTCTCAGCAGAGTAATCAGCCACCACCACCACCACCACCAGTGTCTGGATTCCATGGGGCGATATATATCTTGCTGATGCTCAGGGCAGATGCCCTTCGATCACAATCTCCCTAAAGAGTCTAAGCGCCAAAGACTTTCTGAGAGTCTATTATTATTATATTATTATTATATCCTTTATTTTACCAGGTAAAATCCTCGTTGGGATTAAAAATCTCTTTTCCACGAGTGACCCGGTAGCAGTACAGAAACTGCTACAACAATTAAAATAGACATAATACAATACAAACATATATGTACAACTTTCATACACTAAAATGAGAGAATAAAAAGAATCTTCAATCAGAATGTTTGCAGAGTCATTTCAGAAACAACTACATAGACCAAATGAAATATTTTCACGATCCTTAGATCCTTAGAAAGATAGATTTAAAATCCCCCAGAGTAACAAGTTCTGACAGTTTCAGTTCCTTCTGTAAATTATTCCAGCGAAACTAAAGGCTTTTTTCCTGAGCTCGGTTGTAACTCTGGGGACTGTCATTTGTCAAATATTTTGAGAACTTAAACCATATTATTTTAAATATTACATATCATCTGCTGCAATAAACAACTATCTTTACTTCATTCACTTGTCTCTTCTAATTGAACTAAATTGGTGTTATATAACCAAATACTAGTCATACAATAGTCATTTTTAATATCAGTACAAAGTAGAGAATCCTCAGTGTTGTATTGTTACTCAATTATTTATATGATTCATAAACAACATATTTGGTGATTAATCTTAATATAGTAAGAGTAAAGTTATTTCACAGGTTTATACTGCTATAGTTAAAAGTAGAGCTTCTGCACTGCCTTATGTGAATGGTTGACTCCATACAGCCCTCCCACCATACAAAGCCTGCAATGACATCATCACATATTTCAGTGGTGAGTAATGAAACAGGTCAACTCTTAAATGTCTTGTTCACACACTGCTTATCTTTCCTAATGGAATTAGACCTACTCTACCCACAGGAGGGCTTACCCCAAAACAACTGGCAGGACATAGAAACATAAATTATCTATGGTTAAAAATGACATATTTGTACAGATTTCATATGAATATTCATACTTCTTGAAACTCTCTTGTCTGATGTAACCCCACAAATATACACCTATGTTTTAAACTGAAAGGTAATTGACATTATAACTACATAGAATTAGATTAAAAGTAAAGAAAAATATGGAAAAAACGTTATAATAAATAATTGCTTATTACTAAAAAGAATATAAAAAATACCAAAAAATACATACAATTTCATGAAATAAACCCAAAAACCATAATTGAACTGAAACAAATTCCTGACAGAGGAAAAAGTGCAATAAATCCAGCAGGAACAAAAATAAAAAAGACATGTACATATGAAGAGTTTTGGGTCTCTAGATGTTTAAAACACTGACATATGTTTCATTCTATTATGCCTTTAAGTTAATGCTTTTTGATCTCGTCTCTTTCACCTTAAACAAAAAGAGGGGCCTTTAATGTGCGTATTAATGTAGAAGCAGGTGGTAAAGGAGCCTTTGTTAATCACTTAATGATGAATTCCCCCCACTTTACATGGTGGCTTTTTCACCAGCCGTTTACTTCTTGTGCATGGGCTGTGGAAACTTTATAAAAAGTTTATTTTACCATGAAATGAGTGGGCACGGATAAATGGCTAACGTGGGGTTTTGTCCATCAATGCAGTCAGCCTATTGGGGGTCCACCGACTGGGCAAGTTTGGACCATATGTCATCATTCCGACCCTTTGTGTGGGCGTGTCTCTGTGGCAACCGCATCAGCTGTGGCCATTGTGTGTCGGGATTCAATGGCCCATATATTCATTGCAAGGCTAGTGTGGGCCCCGCAACAGAAACAAATTGATACATACAAGCCCCAGCCCCATTTGGCTCGCATGACACATTTCAAATGGACAAAAAAAGGACATTTTGGCCTGTTGAAAATCTTGAGAAAAGCTTGGTCGCCATAGTGATCGTGCAGTAAAAGTGGCCATGGGCCATTAAACTCCAATCAGATGTAAATTTGGGCTACCCCCCGGCCCACGGATGGATAGCCCCCTTCACACAGCAGACACAAATTAAACAGTTTGTTTGCCAATTCACATGTCATCTTAATGAGTTTTTATTCGTTCGCCCTTTGTTTAAATAAAGAGAATTACAAACCGCCATTGATTTACAATATTGGACCACTTCAGCTGTCTGCAAATAATCTATTTATTACTCACTCTAAGTCAGATGGTTAAAGGAGATAAAGGACACTTTAAAAACTTGTAAAATGATAAAGAAGAGCCAAATAGTAAATTGTTTTATCTATGATAGTTTAAGAAGTAAATTTTAATTTTAATCATTACACTGTTAATTGTATTGTTTATTCTAGCATTGGTCTCTGTGCTTCTTTACAATTCAGCAATGTAGTATTAAATCCAACTCTAGTTTTAGCAGTAAATTTAAAATATGCCAATGGTATATATTTATCCTTCCTTGATGAATAAGGACTAAATCCTGAACTCTTTTTATGAATATGACTCAGCCTGGGTCATCAATCGAGTTTAGTGTTCAAGTTAAACCAGTCTTTTTGGCTCTGACCTGCTGAGATCCATTCTATTTTAAATACTGTAAACATGGCATGAGTGGGCACCTCATGTGAGAGTATATCATTTTATTTCTCCATAAAAAAATGTAAGACAGGAAACTACGTTTGTAAAAACCCCCCCAAAAAACAACAACCAAGAAGCCATTGGGTGACACTGTTTCAGGACAGGAAGCAATGTTCCCTTGTGATTGGGCAGAGAAAAACATTTTGTTTGACTTGACTGGAGCCTGTCATGCCATTCCATTCATGTTTGGGGTCACATGCACTGTCTGATGTTATTTTAATAGTCATGATTATTATGTTTCACAATGCCTCACCTCTGTCAGAGTACAGGCCAGCGAAGGGGAGAATGGCTGTGGGATAATTTTCCAGAATGAATGCTGTTACTGATTGTTGCTCAACTTTCAGCACACATTTAGACTACTTCAATTATTTTTTATTATCATATTGGCAATCATTAGTTGGAGCAGATTCCTGCATGCGGTAATTACTACTGAGTACAGCAGTAAGACATATGCCAAGAGCAAATAAAGAACAAAATAATTTATATCGGTAGACAGCCGCAATTATGCGTAATGATGGACATTTTTCTTGCAATCACGATTACAGAAAAACAAATTGAGGAGCTACAGTTTTACAGTGAAACAAATGACATGAGGTTACTTTGATTTATAACCGATTCTTAACTCCAATTATTCACTAATGATGGATTGACACATTTATAAAACTTAAATATGAATAATCTGCTGTTAAAAATGTTGTTGAAGTAACATTACCAGCCCCTCTGGCAGAGTCATGTAAGAGACACTTCTTGCTGCTACTCCTACGTCAATGTCAGATCGTGTGAAAAGGAATAAAAGAGGGACAAAACTGCTGCTAATGTTAATGAGCAGTGGCTGTTTGGTCCTCTTGTTCTGTCTGTCTTCAGGAGGCTGCAGCCCATCTTGTTTTTCCTCTGGCTTCGTACAGTAAAAGTGCTCTGTTATGACAACAGGGGACATGCAGAGCGCAGCATGTGCTCCCACTGGCTCTGGACCAAGCTGACCTGGGACTTGACATTACCAGGATAGCTGCAGCCTCCCCATTGATAATTCTTTGTTGCACAGTGCAGCTAACGATACCCTGTCTATCTGCTCTGGTGTCTTCCATGCAGGGAATGGGGAATACTAATTTGACAGAGGGATGATGAACTACTGCAGCCACAGTGGCAACCCAGCTAATTTTCATGTGTTATTGTTTCCAGTGTTTCACCTCCCAGAGAGATTTGGCTGCTCTATTAATAAGTTATTCTGTGTCTGTACGTAGCACAGCAGCTCAGCGGTTTGTCATAAACTCCTTGTATGCCAGGACCACCCAGGACCACCTTATATTAAGAACTGATTTTGATGTTTTCAAAGTACATATCTCTTAATTGAAGAAGGTAACCTTAATATTTGGTTTGAAACGTATTTCTTTCATAAATAAAAGTCATCAAGCAAAGTTAGAATGAGTGTCTCATCACAAGAAAATAAAATTAACTGCTTAGGGGCTGCACAAAACCATGCTGGACTTTGGGAGAATGAAAAAGGCTATGTGGCCATGAGAGAGCTAAATAGAAAGACTGAAAAGGAGGCAGGATGGTGTACTGTCTTGCTGTCTGGTGTCCACACAGTGTTCTGTCTTGTCCACTGGTGGCTGTGGAGGATTCATTAAACTCCACATTCACTCCCCCTTCATGTGAGTGACAGGTCCCTACAGCCAGTGTCTCTAAAGCGCCGCCGATCATCCGACTTCTCTCTCGCCCATCTGGCTGCCTGAATCTAACAAGGGGTGTCCTCCAGTTATAAGAGGGTATAGAGAGAGGGAGGAAAAGTTAAAGACTCCAAGATTCTCCGTGGTCTGTGGGCTCCAATTATTCAGAGCTTATCTTTTCAGCTTGGCTGATCTCCAAATGAATAAAGTGCGGGTCGAATTACTGCTGGCCGGGTGCATCTCTAAAGAGGCAGAAGGAGGATCAGGGCTGTGGGTTATGGTGTCAATCCTGCCCTGACCCCTGGGGTTAGGGAGGTGACGTTATGTAGTGACAGCGCCCAGGCATCCCCTTGTAGAACCTTCATTTAGACCCTGTCTAGATAAATGGAAAAGGGCAATCACATTAGAAGGGGTTTCTTTCCATTTTAAAGTAAAAAAAGAAAGAAGAAAAAAAATCTCTAATCACAAAGTGACTGACTCTTGACTTTAACGTCAGCTCCAAGACTGAGACTGGAAAAGGTAGAAGTCAGAGGGTTAAGCTGGTAAAGTGAGTGCTGTCGCTAGTGTCAAGGGCTGCATCGAATGGTTTCAGGAGAAGGCAACAAGCACCACAATAAATGCCTGATTTTAACATTAAAACACACAACACCTGTTTTAGTAACCCTAAAAACACTCAACATGCACGAAGACCCAAGGCAACAGTACATTACTGGTACCAGCTTGTTTTGTGGTGCAGGCTTTTATGCATGGGATTTTTTTCCAATTAAAAAGTGAACATGAGACCAAATGTTTTTTTTTACTCTAACAGAGAGAAAAGAGGTTAAAAGAATCAGTTTGGCAGCAATATCTAAACATAAACATCTGTGTAGCATTTCAGGGTTTAAACTAAACCTAAACTATGTATTGACAAATTTTAAATAAGAAAATAAAAATAAAACACCAGTAAGAGGGTTTCAGAGTTTATTAGATGCGATGATTTTGCCACACCTCTGAGTTAAATGAGTCTCACTCTGAACTTAGCACTGAAGTGGGTCACAATGGGAGACTGGTGGTCCCTCGTTTCACAGCAGACCTTCCATCCCTGAGAATCTCCAACTCTCAGATCTTCCGACAAGTGTTGCCGATGCCTCTTTTCTTCTACCCTCATGGAGATGGCTTGGGGATTCTCATGCCACCACACAATTCCTAAACAAGCGGGTATGTCTAATTCAATTAAGTCCACAAGGCTGTGCCAAGTGGGCCCTGGTCCCATGTGACAGGGATAATGAGTGGGCAAAGGGGAGGAGGAGGGTGGTTGGTGAGAAGAGGGAGACTTGACCTCATTCAGATGTTCATATTATTTTCTTTTTAGATTCTGGCCCATTTAGTATTGAATGGAACATTTTCCATTCCAACAGTACTGTTCAAATGGGCTTAATGAGGGACACTGAGAGATTTGGAATTATAAGCACCGTGACCTCTGAATTCCTACAATTCAGCACTTAGAAATGTTTTCAAATCTGGACTCTTTCCCACTTCTGAGGATAGTGTTTCACACAAAAGGTGTGTGGGAAACTGAAATCTGACTCAATAAGTGACTCAACAAACAGACTCTACCTGGAAAAAGAAGCAGACTGTTTCTTTATTACCTCGTATGCCTTTACTGCCTCAGAGTTCAACTGACACTTTCATGTGTTCTGCCACACCTTTCGGGATTGGATACCTATAAACTTTATTGTTATTGTTAATGTAATTATGTGCTTTCAGATTTCAGATCAAGTTCAAACATGCTTTTCTGTCGGCCTGCTTTCATTTAAAGGACTTGTGTGTGGTGTTTCCTGCAGTTCCTGTACTTCAAGAATATCTTTATAATGTCTTAACAAATTATTTTAAGATGAAAATCATTTGCTTTTGGGTGTTGGAGATACTAGATATGTGAAACATGTTTGGAGGGGTTGGTGTCATCCACTTATCCAGTGTCAGATAAGGAAGTCGCTAAATAGCACAGCATTCATGGTTGACGGGAGTCAGACATTGTTTAAGAAAACCTGCTTTTCTGCATTTTCAACACTTTTGACTTCAGCTGGGAAGTATCTCAGATGTGAGAGGCCTTTAGTTTCACTGAAGTTTCCAAAGGTCTCCTGCTGCTCCTCTGGGACCCTTGTACCCAACTAGGACAAAAAAGCTCCTTAAAACGTTGACTTTCTCACAGAAACAGCTTGCTAAATGGTATTTCTGTAATGGACTCCTGCTAGGGTTCATATGCGTTGTATAGCCACGTTGCACAAAGTTGAGTCAACATGATTACCATGAGAATGCTTCCAAAGAAAGACCCAAAAAGGTTTTTTTGAATAAAAATCTGAAACTATAGAATTCTTTGTTTTCCTTGGGAAAAAAGATGAAAATCAAAGACATTGATGGTCATTTTTTCCATCGGGAAAGTGCTGCCGAATGAATGTCTTATTTACATGCCAAAGGGAAGGGTCTTGGTTTTAAAAGGATGGGAAAGCAGGGGCCTCTATTATGGTTGTGCTCGTCGCAGAGGCCATGGCTACTCTGGCAGCCTCCCTGCCAGGCAGCAGTTAACAAGGCCTCGGCTGAATTAAAGAATGGCAATGAGTTTTTAATTGGTGACACATTATATTTATCAAGCTGACAGCGGAGTGACTGCACCACAGCCTTCTTGTTTTGTCCTTGTGTGCACATTACTTCCCCCTATGTGCCCCTGCATGATACCCCCTATCTGTCGGGGTCCATCACGTGTGAAGAAAGAAGAAAAACATAATAATTGAGTATCAAGTTGAATGATAACACTGAATTATTCATTAGGGTCCCTTAAAGTGTTGGATAAACCAACCCCCCTTCTCCTCTTCTTTTTTTTTTTTCAACAAAAGATTCTCTTTGTCACTCAGTCCAACCACACCAGTTCAAGGCTTAGCATAAACACAAATCTTTTTATACATCATGACAGAAGTTGTGCTGCAGTCCCAGAAAAGTTCTTAACAAGTGTTTAATATCTGGATGGGAGTGTTTGGTCACCTCTTCTATACATGGCATGTATGAGTGGCCCTCCTATACAGAGAGCATATTGTAATTTACCACCCAATGATGGCACTCAATGTTGCTAATGTGACCATATGTCATGAATATATTTGAATTTCATTAAAGTACCACTATTCAACTTTTACTATTAAGTTTGATGTAACCAATTCTGTAAAAATATTCATTCACTTCAGTGGTAACTACTGCTGGTAGTCTGATTTAATAGTTAAAATGGTGCATTAAGTCCTAATTTTGAGGATTGACATTCATTATTTCATTATTTTACTTAGATATATGTTACAGGTTAGTTGTAAAGTATACATTTAGCTACCTGTATAATAATAAAAATGATAATACTATTAATAAGCAATAGTCCATCAGACTAAATAACCCATCCATGAATAGGATATACGGACATACGGACATAGATCAGTTGCTGTGGTGAATTCAAGTTTAAAGTTTCCAAAATGTACCTTTAAACTGCTCCTGTCTCTTCAGAGCAGTGTGAAAAGCTGATGAAACATCTCATAGATTCATAGATTTCCCTGCAAAAAGACAAACTCAGTTTGTGCTGATGTGGACAGACCATATCCTCTATCATAGCAGAATAATGGCAAAATGATATCAAAATCATCAAAAGTTCAAATCTGCCAAAAAAATGTAAAAAAAATAATAAAAACATCAGCAAAATGAAGAGAGCTTGAGATGAGATGCACACCTTTAGAACCCAGAATATATACAGATGCACAGATGCATGCATATACAAATTAGCAATAAATCATGTCATGTATCTAAGTATTGCAGGGAGGCTGTAACATGTTCCTCAAGCAGGAAGTAAGAATGCACTTTATTTTTTAATTTGCTGTATCAATCATCATTTCCTCTGTGTCATTTTAAACAGTCGTTTTTAAGTACCAGTTGGTCGAAAACTGTTTTAGAATAAATCTTTTATTGTCTTCAGGGCATTACTACAGCGAAGGGGTGTTAAGAGCAGAGGGGCTGCGGCGCTCTTCAAAATAGTCGTGAAAGAAAGGGAGTGGGTCGAAGAAGGCCTAATGAAATATTTAAGATTTAGGTTTAAAAGGAACTCTGAAAACATTCGCAACAAAGGGGTCTGCCGAAGGCCTCCATTGTCCTGGGACCTGGCGGAAGCAGGGGCCAAATTGCGACAGATATGAGGAGGGCCCATATTGAGCGGGGATGTGTAGGCTCTGCTCACAGCTGTGTCGCCACACTCCCACCCCAGCCACCAGCCCCCTGCCTTTGTGAGGCTTTGTCTGGGCCACAGAGCAACGATTTTACACCGAGCTGATTGCACAGCAACGGCTTTGTGTCGGCAACAAGAAGGCCCTGCCCAATCCTGACCATCAGGGCTCACTCCCTCTATATCGTAGACACACACAAACACACACATTCATCCCAATCCCATTGGCCTACTCTGAAATTCAGGCTCATAGCGTTTTTTTTCTCAAGGATGACAAGGTGATGAATCCCCTTTCAGTGGGAAGATATGAACTGAGGTGGTCAACTGGGTATGGGGGGAGGATCTCTCGTCCTGGCTCCTCATCTAGGAGCTGCCTACTTAGCGCCTAACTGCTTTTGATTAATGGAGGGCCCATTCTGTAACATGGCAGTTTTAGGAGCCAAAAAGGGGACCACATTGGATGATGTTGTTGAGTAATGATGTCACAAGGTCACAGTGAGCAGGTTTAGACAGAATGAATGAAACAAAGGAAGAAACTGAAAGGTTTTCTTTTAGTAACACTCAGTGCTGAGAAGTAAATTTGTTTAAGTAACTGGTTATGTGTTTAAGGTGCCGAGATGAGAGTGATCTTGAATAAGGCGATCTTACTGGGAAACATTCAATAGCTGTATCTTGTTCAGACCCATTTTATCTTGTACTCTCTCATTAAGATATTCCCTTCCCAAGTGTTTTACATTTACGCATCTGGCCCTTTGTCTTTTATCGTACTCATCTGCTAAATAAAAATGCTCTTCCTCAAGGATTATTGACCCTTCTATTTGGAATGAAACCTTACTTAAGGCTCGGCCGTTCCTCCTAAATCCCCTGGTCTCACTGAGAGCTACGAGGCGAGTTCAGGCCTTGATAAAACAAGGGCGCAGCAGCTTAACACCAACCTTAACCCATGGCTCACTCCATACAAGCTCATAAACTGCTACTAATGTAGCAAATGTGATGGAAAATTTAGCCATGCTCCAGGAACAACCGGATCAGGGACCTGATATAATACAACTCCTAACAAATGAAAAAATACATTCATGTCTGTTATTTTGTCCAAAACTTTGGTTAGATAACACCAGATGTATAAGCAATATTTTTATATCTAAGAAGTGGTGTGAAAAATTCTGTTGTTATCAGAAGATGTTTTCAATCAGATATGTTGGAGTGTATGCTTAGGAGTGCAGCAATGACATCACCAACGCTGAAATCCTACCTCTAATGATCCTCCAATATTGTGTCTGTTTGGATCTGTCCTGAAAAAGTTATGGCTAACAGTGTAGACTCACCCCACTGGGATGCTTAACAACCCCTAATAGATCTGAGGCTGTTGGAGTGAGTCCGCCCGCCTGGAGAGCTTGATAGAAACCAGATGCAAGACTAGCTAAGCTGTTAGCCTCCTCTTTATTTAATCAGGGGTTTGCTAGCTGCACTTTCCTGAGAGTTTGTCTCCTTGTTCTTCACAAAGACCTGTCACGTTTAATGGCCTGTTGGCTGAGTGGGCTGCTGTAGCCCTCTCCAGAAGAAAGCCCCACGAAGAAAGGCTCACGGTCAGCTAATGCAGCTTAATATTGTTTAAAAAGGTTTGGGGGACAATTAAGAGTATTTCCCATGGTTCTCCCCCCAGTGGTGCGCGGCTGCCTCTGCAGCAGCGCGTCTGTTTGATGGACTTTGAATGCATCTTATTGATGGAGGTCATAGATTAGAAGCAGTCGTGCAAGAGGAAGACAGAGAAAGGAGGGTCTCACATGGACACTTCAATGTGGCTCAGACACCACACATAACATTTCATTTCCTTGTCTGTGAAAGGCATTCATCTAAGCTGAATGAGTGATTGAATGTTGTATGACCTCTTTTAATGCTCCTTCACTGTTTAATTTCCTTCATCTTTCACCCATCTTTTGGTAAAAACTGTTATGATTTACTAATAGCAGCCAGTCTGCCAACAAGAGTCCAAAAATCGTCCACCTGGTATTGAATGTCATGCTGTTCTATCGGTCGTCTTGCTGGCAGAGCAGCACACTGGTATGTGGCTGCCATGCAGATGTCATATATGAGAACATACTTGGTCAGGAACCAGACAGCAGACGGATGACGGCATAGAGTGCAGAGAAAAACTAGAGGACATGAGCACAAGACTGACATGCATTACTGCATGACTGATATATGTAGGCTGGGACACGTGAATTTTTTCAACATGAATATGCAGTACCGTAAAGGAAGTGGTGAAAGCATATCAACCATTGTCTTTCATCAGGTTTGCTTTGCATGTGTTTTACTGTTGACAGAGATTGCCTATAATGTTGTAGTAAATAAAAGCTTCAGGGAATAAGACTGTAATACCAAAGTAAAAAAATAATTACATTCTTATGATATACCATTTATAGTTCCATGTATAGTTCTGTGTGTAAAGTTTTTGAGTGCTCAACTATAGGATAGTCCAACTACAGCTGTAGCTGACCATGCAGTGGCAATTAGAGGAGTGTTTTGGGTCAAGGAGAGAGCAAGGGTTTTTGTTTGGCTCCATCTCATGATTGAATGGCTATGTATAGGACCCTGAAAGAAAAGAAGCCAATTAAGTTTGGGGCGGTTTGATTTTTTTGTCCCATGTTGTAATTAGGCCCAGGCCGCAAAAAACTTCCTCAAGTACCTTTTGGGTTGTTTTGTTGTCAGGCCATATCATTAGGGACAAAATGATCCTCCCAGGTGCTCACTGCCTGAAGATGTCAATGCACAAGCTTATGGGCCTTGTAACACACTCTGGTTCATACACAGTCACATGAGTGGAATCCTTACATTCTTTCAATCAAGTAGTTTCAAACAATGACAAACATGTTTCACATTTGAGTAATCGAGGAAACAAATGGACATCTAACATCTGTGATGTGCATTCAGCCTAAGACTCCGTACTGAGCACATTCTCAGAAAGATGGCTTTAATATTGAGAGCAACTGTTTTTGTTCTTGGGACATTGTTAAGCACTTCTGTTACCTTTGATGGTGCAGAGCCAGGAAGTAGATCACGTGCAGTTGCTTGGTATGTTTAGTTTCAGTCAGAACCGCAAACAGTCAATCAGACGTTTATGCAGTTCTCCTTTTTCCACTGGACAGGTTTTGAATCCAGAACTGGGAACTTTCTGTGCGGAATTGCATGTTCTCCCTGTGTCTGCCTGGGCTCCATCCGGGTGCTACAGCTTCCCCCAACAGTCCAAGGACATGTAATATTGGTGACTTGGTGACTCTAAATTGCCCATAGGTTTAAATGTGGATGTGTTTGTGTTGGCCCAGTGATGAACTGGTGAATTGTTTAGGGTGTACCCTGAATCTCACCCAGTAGGATTGGCTCCAGCTCCCTGTGACCCTGCAAATCTTCTAGAAAATGGATGGATGGATGGATGGATGGACAGTTTTCACTGTCCTGTCTGCCTCTTTCATAAATCCTTTGTCTAAAATATTCAGTGACATATACTTTAATAAAATTTCTAATTACATAATCAGTCAATTTACACACTGATTGATTCACTGCTTTCTGCAGGCTTTCCGAGAACTTTGCACAGAGTCCCAGTTGTGTTGAGTGATTAGAGAAATCAGCCTAAACCATGACAGACAAAACAAAATTGTTGGTATGCATATCTGACCAATTAATCAGATACCATGACACCATAAACTCTCCACCCGGAGATACCCACACCCACACAAACATGCTGACATGCTCCCTGCTCCCTGACTCTGGGAAAGAGAGTCAGACAGCTGCTGTCAGAGTGGCCAGTTAATGGACGGGGAGCTGGGGGGCATGGGAAGGATTTGAGAGTGCCATGTTAATAACTCACAAGTGGCCTAGGCCAGTGGTCACCCTGTTATTAATGTGCCACCGCTCTCCCGGAATCTGACCCCAGGATGCATTCCTAATGTAATAGGCAGCAGCTGGACCGAGGTTTCTGGGAGGACAGCTGAGAACAACCACGGATGACCATGGGGAACACCCACCTATCAGCCCCCTGGGAGCCGAGCCTACTCTCTTCCTGCTCCCCATGGTTCCTCCAAACCAGGAAATCAATACAGCTGCCTGTTCACAGCAGAAGACGAGACAGGAAAGTGATTATTTTCAGTTCCACAGCTTATGTCTACTGGTCAATACACAGTGCCAGTGGGTTTGTCTTTTGGTGAATCCTGAGCTCTGCCTCCCTGTAGTTAGATTTTGCTGGTTTCATTCTGGTAAAGCACCAGGCCACTGTTTAACTTGCAGAATCACATTTATATGCAACATTTCTGCACTAGACCATCATCAAGCAAATGATTTGTGACAATGAGACACCGCTACAGCTCTGGTGCTTGATGAAGGTCTAGCACCGAACGAAACGTCGCAAATAAGTATGATTCTGCAAGTTAGATCGTGTGTGGGAATTTCCTTTGCAAGTTCGTATTGATTCATCCCTCTCCTGCTCACCTGCCTGGAAAATTGCTGTGCGAAGCATTCTTTGGTTTTTGGTAAATCATCTGAAAAAGGATCCACATATGTTTTTTGGGCCTGTACATGTTGACATTTCATGGTTATTACATTCAAATTATACATTGAAAATTCAACAATGTCTCAGCCCTCTTTTTTAGTTTAAATTAAGCCCATGGAGACCCTCAATTTTACTCCACATTAATCTAGCCTGAATAAATAATTGCATTGCATCATACATTATTTTAATAAACTTGTGGGTAGACTAGGGCCAAACTAGTGTTTCTCTTAGCAAGTTGTACAAGTTAAAAGCTTGAATTAGGCTTTCTCCTTCCATCAATTTTAAAATCAGGAATTTCTCCTTTGTCAGATATAATAAACATGTTTAACAATTACTTCATTTGAGACGAACAACACATTGAGTAAAATGTTTTGATTTGTACACTAGAGGTAGATAGAGATGTCCGTCAAGACAGCAGATAAATAAATAAAAAATTGCAACATGCTGCATATTTCAACAAGTTAAACGCTAACAGAAGCTGAAATGACTAAAAGGTCAGTGTTATATGAACTACTTTAAAGTGTTAAAATTCTGACACCTTCCCTCCCCTGAAACATTAAGCTACAGTTAGACCAATGAAAAAAAAAAAACAGTACACTACAGTTTAACTTGATTGCCAGGAATATATATTTTTTTCTAAAGCACCTTATTTCAGTATTCATGTGTACACAAGAAGTGGAGGCTGACATACAGACCTCAGTCTTGGCAGACGACCAGCGGCCGGAGCAGCGTTGGCAGCAAGACCGTGAGAAACAGGGGGGCGACACCCAAATGTCATCACAGCTGCAAAACTGCTGAGCATAAAGGCCAAATTACAGAAATATGTGCCCAGAGGCCCCTCGACAATGAAAACAGAACTGTGTTTGAGTGGCTACTGCCTGAGTAGTGCACTGGAAGTTGTCCTGCGTTATATTTTGTGGGATTTACTATGAGCAAGGAGCTCCGAGACTCCACAGCTGCTGCCAGACATCAGGGTGCACGTGTGGGTGGTTTTGTGTGTATTCATACTGGGTTAGCCTTGCTATTATCATGCCATGTTATTGCTCATTAAGCCTGATGCCCCATGAATGTGCTGTTCACATACAGTACTGTATGAAGGAGGGACTGACTGACGATTGGCTCAATTATGCAGATATTTAGCCTAATGACACGGATGGTTTGCTTCACTGTAGCTTAAATGTCTTATCGCCATGTGTATATTATGAATCCTTCATATACAGAGAGGAAGTGGTCATTATTTCTTGTTTCATCAAAGGGTATTTGTATTTTATAATGAGGATCGCATTAAATCGAGTGTCAGCCCTGTGATCATGATCACAAGGCCCTCCTTGGTAGGTCTTTGTTTGGTTTGCAGACCATGTAAACACTGTGTATCTGTGTGTGTGTGTGTGTGTGTGTGTGTGTGAGTAGCAAAACATCTGCATGCTGCACTTTTAACGTTTCTCCCTTATCAGATCAATCAGTACAAACTCTTGCTAATATTTATATCAGACCAAACTTCACTGCGATTTTCTCCTCCAGTGGAGCCTCTATGCTTCTATGTGAGCATAAATATAAATATTCATGGTTGGTTTCATAAATATTCCTTTTGGAAACTTTACCATATACAAGCTGTTACGGCTTTTGCACCCATGACATTTATACCAACAAATATAAACTGTGTCAGCACTCAGATTGCGGCAACCTCTGCCAAGACTGCTCAGTTTCTCCATTTTTGCAGGTAAAAGAAATAGTCCCAAGATCATTCAACCCTAATAATGAAAACCTACCCCCTGAATTTGGAATTATATTGGTATCATTATTAGTTTGATTGTTATATATAGTTATAATGGCGATTTTCTTCAGGTTCTAGATAAGCAACTTTAGAAGATACATCAAATTTGACACCTAATAAAGTTTCAACCACAATTTGATCTTAGTTGCAAGTCTGGAGGATTTTTATTTGTCATTTCACAGTATTGAATTTTCCATGAACCCTATCAATTTAAACATTCTAGATCCAAATCAGACTGATGTGTGGTAGATCTTATGGGGATGTCTTGTTGTGTTATGTTTGAGCAATCCTGCTAACGGACCAACAGACAAACAGAGCAACGCTGGAAAAAACATGACTGGAAAAAGACAAACGTACTTGTAAACTCTGGTCTACCACAAGAAAGTCAGACTTTAGCCGCATTTCCTCTGCATAGTACCGGCTGGACTCGACTCGACTCTACTTGCCTTTTTTGCGTTTCCATTAGGTAAAAAGTACCTAGTACCTGGTCCGACTTTTTTTAGTACCTGCTCTGTTCCAGTTCCAAGCGTACTAATAGATCACATTAAACGTTCCAGACCACTTATTGGTCAATGGATCCTGCACAGCACAAATCAATGGCTGCCACACTCAAAAAGTGAAGCTACTTTAGCGACCGTAACTTTTTTTTATTGCAGCCGAGGAGGTGCAGATGTTCCTGTCTTAAACAACTGAGGAGAGGAAAATGAGATGTGGACTAGAGGTGTGAGTTGCATTGAAGACTATGCCAGGGCAGTTTCATGCAGCGCCCATCTGCCCTGAGGAGGTACTATCCTGCAATGGAAAATGACTGGCAGAAAAGTACCAGATACCAAGGCCTGTCGAGTCGAGTCGAGTCGATACTATGCACTGGAAATGCGGCTTTTGAGATGCAACTACTGACCTCCACCCCCATTACTTCCTACAGTGGCACAGAACGATGGCATTGAACAGAATTGATTCCCATGACACTGTGCTGAATCCTTCACTGGCTTCCTACCCAGGAACCAACATGGCCTCATACTTTAACTTTATCAAGTGAGTTCAAACCATTCAGTTCTGACTTTTGATCGCACACAGGACACTAACCGCGGCCTTCTGGGTGAATGTCTGGGTCTGTTTGACCTGTTCATCCTCCTGACCTCCTCTCTATGTGTGAACTTTGCTGTTTCTGCTTTGTCACCTGATTTCTTATAGGTCACTGGCTAGCAATAATGCCCAACATAATCCTGTCAGAAAAATGTGAAAGATGATATACTCGCCTGAATATTCTGCACACCAGAAACTACTCTCTCCTCAAATAAAAATACATTTTGGGTCCACCATAAGCATGTTATGGGGCAGCTGTGAAAAAAAAACGCACTTTTCATTAAAAAAGTACATCTACAACTCTGTGCCTGTGTGTGAAATTAATCCTTAAAGTTAAAACAGCTATGGCCCTGCAGTCACGAAATAATAGAGAGTGTGTGTTTATTTACACATACGCAGGTGAGTGTGTGCATGTTTATATATGCCAGTGTTCAATGGAAACACAGCACATGTAAGAGTTTATTTGTGCACGAGAGCGAAGCTGGGAAAGTTTGAAAGTGGCAGTAGCTGGGCGGGTGGCTGCGAGGGAGGTAGATTTGTGGTTTGGGTGGGTTGGGGGTGTTAGTGATGTGAGCTTAAGGAGGTGGATGAAGAGAACGGGTGTGTAGAGAGGGAGAGAGGGCCTGTGCTTGTGCCTTTCAAGGTGTGTTATTTGTTCAAGGCTGTCCAAACATTTACTGAGCCCTGGCAGCCCTGGAATGCAAAGGCAGGGCTGCGGCTGAGAGTAGCAGCCGTGGGAAACCGCTGCTCTCCTCAACCTCTGCAGACTCGTTCCCCCTCAGGCAGAGTGTCAACACAGACAGTGCCAAAGATGTGTGAGCCTGATAGCGACAGGTCTCATCAGCAGCCACACAAACACACACACACTCTCACACACACACACACACACAAACAGTTACAGCAGGCATACAGCCGGGCTCATGGCCTCGCATGCAGACTCACACACATTAACAGACAGAGGCAGAAGCCAGAGGCACCCACCCTCCCCCACACATACACACACACACACACACACACACACACACACACACACACACACACAGACACATTTAATTGTTCATTCACACGCCCACCTAAAGGTGTATAAACAGTGGATTTTAATATTTCACAACCGTGTTGGGTAGTGTTTGCATTGAGAAAAAATATTTTATTCCACCACATGCTCACATATGGTCTAAACTCTCCACCTCAAATCCTGCAACTTGTGTGCACTTAATCCAGGAAGTGTGAGGGATCAGTCATCAAGATTATCAGAAAAATATGTGAAGTAGAACAACTCGTTTGTTCAGCTAAAATAAAACATGACAAACAAGAACATCCACTACTTTTGTCTGGTCTCAAAACGGAAAAACCAGCATCAGCCTAACAGAGAGTATTGTCCAGTCTGGTGTGACAAGTCATCCTGTTGATAGGATGAGAGCATAAAACTGTGTCAATCACCTCTTGTAAAGCCCACTCCATCCTAAGCAAATACCTAATAAACCCAGCCAGACCCCAATGATCAGAGTGAAAATTCAGTCATGGTGTGTGTTGGGCTGAGTCATGGGTGGAAGGACATAGATTCACTTTGGTGTGACTAAAAATGGTTCACATAATCCAATTCACTGTTTGATAAAAAAAAAAAAGTTGAAAAGAAATCTGTTGTTTCTGTGTATTCACTGTGAACAGTAGACATAAATTGAGAATAGTGTCAAAAGCTTCAACAAAGCACACACACTCATACATGTAGAATAAAAAACTCTGTAATGCTACAACATACATTACTCTTTATACATACTGAACCATATAACAGGTGAATAATGCCCCCCCGGTGTGTGATTTTAGGTAACATATCAGCATTCCAGGTACTGCATTTACACTGGACTCCAATATCCTGTTGTATCCACAATTTGCAGACATTTTTTGTTAGGTTCTTCTTCTTTTATTAGCAGTGGCTCACATATATGTTGCATACATGTCCTGTTCCCTTCTGCAATCTCGCCTTCTTACTCCTTTTTTTTTTTTTTTTTTTACATCGATTCTGCTCTTTTGGTGAGAAAAATCACTCTGATTGGTTTAGCTAAAAAGTGAAGTGAGTAGAAAAATGGGAGGAAGGCGAAATGAGGAGGGCGAGAGAATAAAGTCAAGTGGGCACACACAGAAGTCTCCTCTTATGTTTCATCAGTCTTTCTGACACACAAATATTTTCACGGTGACATTGCGATTGGTAATAAAGCAGCTGAAGGCAGACTGAAAATGTCTAAGTGGTGAGCAAGACTGGTGTGAAAACGGCATGCAAACGTTGCTTTATCATAACAACAGGCCTTCAAGTGGGATTTGGAAGGTGGGGGAATCCTAAATTCCAGAGTAGCCATAATACTTGACAAAGTCAGTCGACTAGAACAAATTTTTTAATCATGCCTTAAACATGTGCGGCCCATGCTCCTGGTAAGCAACAATCTAGGTAAAAAAAATGAATGCTGTGACATTATTAAGTGTAGAACAGCCAATAAGATCCATTTTTTTAACGAAGGAGCAAGAACAGCATTCTAGACCATTCCGGCCAACTTTAACCCCTGTTGGTGTACCTTTCTGGCTGCCAAAAACAAACTTGTGCAAACGCCTCGTGTCACAGAACGTTGTTGTGACGCCTTGGCCGGTCCAGTTCACACCAAAGGGGTCACAGAGAATTCATTTCGGCACTGTTGTACAATGCCTGTCTGAAAGTGGCTTGAGTAAGCATGAAAAGCAGGATGGTTGTACTGTGTGCAGAGGCAAAGCGCCATGCAGGCTCCATCTATAACAGGAAGTAATAAAAAGAATTAAGATTGAATTCTTCAGGAATGTCTTTGTCACTTGGTTAGCACTAGTTGGACATATGAGAAACCCAGTAGGTTCAAAATCATTTGTTGAAAAAGTCCCTTAATTTTACTTGTAAGGAACATAAAAACAGTCAGCGGTTAAATATTTACTTCTCCTTGTTCGTCAGATAACAGTAAACATGTCTCCAGGTGGACCTGCCGGTGCCAAGCATGAGAACCGTGTCTTGTGGAGACCCACAGCAGGAAGTCAGCTGTCACCGTGCGCTGCTGTAGAGATATAATGTGATAAGAGCTGATTTCAGGAAGCAACCCAGGGGTTCATGGTGTTTCCAGGTGCAGAGCAAGTTCACTCATATCTTGGTATACCTGTTCATTCAGAAACAAACACCAGCTTCAAGTGAGACAATGCATGGCTGACTTATTGAACCTCACACCCTGTCTTGAACTCCGACAGTTTGCCTAGGGGTAAAAAAAAAAAAACTAAAAAAAAACCATCCATAATGTCAATTATAGTCAATGACACAGTCATGTTGCCTTTCACACAGACATACTGAGAGTGACAGGGTCTGACAGGTCTCTCAAAATGGTCCTGATCAATACTTGATTTGAACCTGACAAACTGCTCCATACTTTGTGTTTTGAGTACTTGAACATCAGCCTTATGTTGTCAACCACATTTATGTTTTTCTCCTTCTGACCCTTTTACTGAAGAATGCAAAGGTTCTAAATGTTTCCAACCATGTTGGGATTTTCAAATGTTTTGTAAATTCTCTATCTGCATTAAAATGCCAAGTCATAAAGAGATGCATATAACCGGATCACCTAAATTCAATTTCAGCGAGGCAGTTTTTATTGTCTTTCAACTGTGTTCTGTTAATTCAGAATAAATATAAAGGAATTCATGACAAAAGGAGAGTCAAGTCGGTGAGCAGATTTTTATTGACTTGAGACTTGAACTCAGCACAAGCTAAAGTTACAGCGCCAGCTGAGGATGAACAGTTAAACGAAAGAAAAACAAACAAAGAAAAATCTTTCCCAGCTCCCAGTGATTGTGTGGGAACCACCATCATTTGACTCGAGAGCCTCATTTGCCTATGTATCAGCAAAATATGTACTGTTTGTGTACACCTGTTTTTGGGCCGGTGGAGCAGCTGCTCAACACAAAGGCCAAAGGTGAAGTGAATGCTCCCAAACACATACACACAAGGTGCTCAACGACACCTCACACACGTATGATACTTTGAGAGTATGAAGGTATGACAAAGCTGAGTGAAACTCACTCATCACCCTCCTCTTTGCACATCTCTTTATCCTCGCGTCTGGCACACACTTAACTGCACCTTCTGCCCTGCAGCCTCATACACCTGCCTGCACTGCTGGCGGAGTGTCGTGTTTCAGCAGTGACGCAATGTCCGACCAATGGGCTGCGGTGAGAACGGTTAGGGAGCGTGGTGGGAACTCTCCTCCCATCTCGCCTCTCTCTACCTGGGAACCGGTGCTGCCTCAGGGAGAGGCCCTGAGCCGCCCACAGTCTGAATGAACACCAAACAAAAACTCTCACCAACAGGTGAGTTACACGAGTCAATGTTGTTTTTTCTGTAGTCTATTATTTCCCCGCCCCCCCTATCATTCTCTTTTTCATTCATGCCTGGCACACTGCTTTACATTTTGGCAGGTTTGAAAAAATAAAGGGCAGAGACAGAGAGGGAAACCAAACAGTCAAAGTGTGGGAACTTTTTCCTTCTTTCTTTTTTCTTCTTCCAAGGGCTTTTATCAGTATTAACTCTGCTTACACAGGTATTTGTGCACCTGTGGCTCTGGATTAGTGGATCAGCTTCTTCATTGTGTTAAAAAATAAGCACTGTGAGTTATATTTAATTCTAAGTTTCTGACTGAAAACACTTTTAATCCTGCGCCGAATCTTTGAAAAAAGCTTAGACTTTCAAAGGGAACTATAATCTTGTGTCACTGCAAATAAACTGCTTCAATACACTGGAGTAGACAATGAATCTATCTATCTATCTATCTATCTATCTATCTATCTATCTATCTATCTATCTATCTATCTCTGTAGGTTGTCCACTAGCCTTTCTCACAGCCACCACTGGACACTTCCATCATGAATGGGCCTGATGACAGGATGGACACCTAAGTGTGAAATAATCCTCCCTCCTCTTTTACTGCAGCCCCCAACAGAGCTGCACCATCCACTTGACTGCCCAATAAAAAAAAGTAAAAGGCTGACATTGCACTTCATTTAACACAGCATTCCCTTCACTCTGCCTCTTACCTTGGCAATTGTCGTCCGCAGGGACTTGGCTTTGTTGAGAGGTTTGTGTTGTCCATGAACCAAAACTCCTGACAATAATAGATGGGCAGCTGTGTCCTGAGCATGCAGTGTGTTTTTGTTCTACAAGCAGGTGCGTTCTCATGATGTCATTTTGTGGGAAGATAAATGTAGCTTTAGTTTTCAGATTACTAATTTCATTCTGTCTTTTCTATGGCCATCTCCTGCTATGCTTAATTTGTGAATCCAAAACCACTAGATAGGTAATAATAATCATCATCATCATCATCATCATCATCTCAGCAAGAATGTAATAATAATACTGTATATAAAAAATGATACAATAATAATGAGGACCTTCATACATTCCCTTACACTATCTCTACTTAACCCTGTTCTCACTTAAATCTATTCAACATCTGACCTTGACCATAAATGAAAAATCAAAATAACTGAAATTACTTCACCTTTAAGAAAAAAAACAAACCTTCAGTTTGAAGCTACAAAACTGAATACAGTTGTCACAAAAATCGTAAAACAAGAGAAGGCCCATTAAATCACCTCAGAGTCGAGTGGGTAAATGACAGTTGATTTGGCCTGGGTGAGGAGGATATGCACTCTTTAGAGGATCATTCACAGCGAGGTGTCAGGTGTTGGAGTTGGGTTTTGTCCAACAATTCCCTGGGGCAATGCTCTCAGTGGGCCACAGCTTCATGACGGCTGGCTTTTGACTTATTTTACTGTGCATCACTGTGGAGAGTCCAAAGAGATGAAACACAGGAAGCAAAGGAGAAACAAACCCACATTGATTATAATTTGTACACATATGAGTTAAGAAAAGGTCCTTTATTGGCAAGAACATTTTGAAGGGGTTACTGTTCTTCCCATTTTTGTTTGCACTATTTTGCAGTTTCCTTGTACTCTGCAGCTGTAAAGAGCTGTAGCACTGGTATCAGTAGCAGTGGAGACAAACACAGTCTATTTATTCTTTCTGTTTCAACAACATTTCTGCCATTCTGACTTGCTCTTTCCCCCTTTTGTTATGAGTCTGTCAGTCTTTGGTTTAAAGAAGGTCCACAGGAGAGAGGGACATGTTTGCTCACCCTCTCACCAGAAGGGGCTGGCATAAAGTTGGCAATCACAATGAGCAAATATGTTCATGTAAAGTCAACCCTAATAAAGGGCAGTGTGAGTTGTTTGTTGGCGAATACGAGTGAGATGGGGATTTGGAGGCTGTGCTGTGACCTCATGGGCCCCCACATTTACAACTGTTATGTTTCTTTCAGATGATATGGCTCAAAGTGGTCACAGATGCTATTATTGATAGTCAGCTTTTTGTCCTCCTGAGTCAAACAGGCCATGTTCAAACTCACCCACAGGCCATGATCAGACGTGGTATTATCAGGCATAATGGATCACACACTGTCTGATTTCCATTTGGTTCACTATAATGCAAATTACTTGTTTGGGCTCTCTCACCTGCCAAGGTAAGCAGCAGATGTTTTGTGAACCTACTACCTGTTTCAACTGATTTCACAATGAGCTATTAACCACAATATTCCCAGACTCCCTTATAAAGTGAGACATTTTGAGAGTTGTTGAGAAACGTCACAAAGAGAATAGACAGCTACCAAAAAATCTGTGCATTCTTGTAAATTTGGCATGAAATAAAATACATTAAGTTTTTTTTTTTTTACCTTGTATCTTGTATAAAGTGTGAGGGATTGTTTACACGACAATGGTTTTATCATAAAACTGTAAACGTTTGTTGTGGTTTGGCTGTTTGTTACACAACAACAGTGTTTTGTGAAGCTGAAAACGCAAACTTTTAGAAACATGTTCCAGAGAGTAAACTTTTGAAAATATCATCGTTATTCTGTGTAAACTGGCAAAACACAAAACTGTGAAAAACTGTGATGACACAGCTCCACTTCGTGCATTACGTCTTCAGCCTAATAGCAATGCACGAACAGAACATGTGTTACTCTGTGGTGTTGATTTTGAAAAGTTACACTGCCAACTACAGGCCTAGCATGTATACTACAGCATTTTCAACTGTTTTTGTGGATTTGTGTGCGCAAGAATCATTTGCATAACATTGTCGTATGTATGTTCTTTAATCTAGATTGAAGAATTAATCTTAATTCTCTCCAGATATTAGTGTGGATAGGAAATTGCTTCTTCTTGGAGTATAAAATCTTTAGTGTTCACAGTGCATGCACTACCAGGAATGATATACAAATCAATCAAGACACTCACAACAGGTACTATATCTCAACCAAGGCTTACCTTTTTATTTTCCACTGCTGCTCATACCCGATAGAACTTAAACCTTCAGCAACATATTGTACTTGACTATAAGGGCAACGCTCTTACTTTCCTGATCCTGCCTAGAGTGAGCTGTATTAATTCAAACCCAGCTGGTTTGGGCAGGGTCGCAGACTGGCCAAGATGGTCTGACTGGTCCTGTTTTCTGCTGCAGCTGCAGGAGAGCAGGTCTATACAATGCTGTTCATTTGGCCATCCAGGGCTGCAGTAACTGAACAAACTCACTGACCTGGTTAGAGCAAATGCACACAACAACACACACACACACACACTTTGTGTGCATGCCCTTTGCTGTTCTCTCTTCATTAGCTGCGGCAATACCATGTCTGATCATTGCAGACATCATCGGCATCATCAACACTGAGACAGAGGAAGATCCTCATCCCTCATCTAATTGATTTTTTTCAAATCTATTAACCCTCTCCTCGGGTGAGTTTTAAAAAAATAAAGATTATAAATTATGCATACTCACAACAGCAAGCAATGAAATTGTTGTTTGGTTGTGAAGTAGGGATCCACTGGTGCCAAAAGAGAGAAATGTGTCACTTTGCAGTGATGTGCGATTTCACACACATGTACTGTTTCCAGTACAATTGTTATATAATCCATTAGCAGTAATAGAACTAAATACACAGGAGCAAATTAGATATATCCAAAATACAAGTGAGCAGATGCATGACATTAACCAATTCAGGTTGGGGCACGGACTTGTTCAATAATATATTTCTGCCTTTTGCAAAAACATATGCTACAGTTATCAGTGAAAGAGTTGCCCCCTTAGGCCTTCATGTGTCTTTTCTGCAGTATTTCCTTGTTCCCCTTGTTTGCCCATGGAGGAAGTGACCTGTTGTAGCAACACAAAAGCCTGACACCTAATAAAGTTTGGGGGAAATATGTAAAAGAAAGCGAGGAGCACCAGAGGAGAAAGCAATGAGGATACGGGTGTGAAAACACTCAAAAGGACAGATTTTATGGCAGTTTTATGTTAATTGAAGGGATTTAAAAAAGAATTACATATCCCTTGAGGGCTGAAAGAGACAGGAGAGAGCTGATGGCAAAAAGGAAGAGGTGAAACTGCTGTAAAACAGCTGCTCTTCACTTTTACCCGGTGGACCCCCAAACAAAGACAGTGGAAAAGGCCAATACATACAAATGACAGTGAAAAGCATAGGACATCCTTGCAGGAAGAGATCAAGTAAAACCACAGCAACACTTCTAAATATTCAATCAGACTATCCAGTATGCCTTAATAATGTAATCTCTTGATATTTACATTTTGATAACTGAAGAAGTTTAATATTCAGGCTAATGCCCTCACTCATTTGTTAAAAAAAAAGAAAAAAGAAGAATATTAAAATGCTAAAAACTTAACGTGATAATTTGCAAAAATGGTAGGCATTCTGCAAAGGTGAACAAAACAGTTTGTTTTCTGTCTTTGTCATTTTAGGTCTCACCTTGGCTCCACAGCTCAGCCATTTTTAAGCAGACTAGACCCTCTATCTCTGGGTTTTGTTCTATGAGCCTCCTACTGGAAGCAGAGCCCTAAGACAAAGCCCTGTTTACACTAATGGCCCACTAGGCTTTTGGCCACAGAAACAAATAACAGTGGGGGGAAGTCAATAGAATTTAACATTTTGACATTTTTCCTCCAACTCTCAAAACCAATATTGACAGAGCTCCCCTGCATGGCTGTCTTTAGACCAGGACTTTGGCATACAAATCAAGCCAATGCAGCCAGAACCACAGGCAGCCAGTCGAGGAGTGAGACCAACAATAGCCTGCCCAGGATGGTGCTCTCCCACTGGGCAAGCAGAGTGGCCACTGTCCCTGGTCTCAAGCTGGTCCACAGAGGCCTGATGTATGAAAGAGCTCATGCTATCCCACCCGCTTTAATGATTCCATCTGAGAGGGCCAATTGTGTCTGTACTCCGGAGCCTGCTGGTGAGTGAGGTGGACAAGTAGAAGGGACAGTGGGGGCACTCACATGTGCAGAACAACCACATAGCGAGCCAGCACTTCTCAAAGGCCAGATTACAATCAATTAGAGACTAATGAGCGGGAAGCTGGACTTGTAACCTGTTGCAGCAGAGCAGTTGTTTAGAAAGATCCCAGTTGGCAAACACATCAATAACCTCTGAAATAGCTCCAGACTGAAAGCAAGACGCAGCAGGAAACTCCTGAGTGTGAGTCGTGACCCTGTCTCTTCACCCGACCCGATTGTGTCATGCTATGGCTGAGGGCAGGGGCAGAGAGCAAGAACGTACAGCAAAACAACATTACTTCAAAATATACTTTGTATTGTGCATATTTTAACTTCCATGGATTATTCTCTTAGTCTTTTGGTTGCAATAATTAGGCATATGGGAGCAGCTGCAGCTGAACCAAGAGGTCATACAGAGAGAAGAAACACAAACATTCGCCAACATAGTAATCAGAAGGTTGTGTTCTCCTTTCTAACATATCTGTGTGTTCCTGCTTGCTTGTGTGTTTGCCATTGATTGTAAAAAAAAAAAAAAACTTAAATCTTTAAGCACTTGTTCTGCATCTCTGACCGTGCTTGAAGTCATTAGTTTGAAAGGTAGGAAGATGTCAAGCTCTTGCTCCTATTTAAAAAAAAATAGGAGCAAAGTAAGTTGTATTGGGCCAAATGAATGTAATGTAATATAATGTGAAATGAGGACAGAGCAGAACGTATGAATTTGTGTCACAGCCCAGCAGGAGAGCTCATCCTCCCGCCACTATGACCTGTGGAGCCTGTCTTTTCATGGAGGTGGTTCTTTTCATTGCAGGTTGGTCCACAGCAGGGGAACAGGGGATGGTCATATACAGTTGTAAAAGAAGGTGAAACAGCAGGAGTAAAAGCGATATTCTGGCCTGAGGTGAAATCAGGAGGGAGTTGACTGGTGGGGGCAAGTGAAAGCAGGGGCTGTTGTCCAGTAGGATTGAACCTAAATGTCCGTGTTTACAATAAGAGACTGTTTTTATAAGAATACATTCAAACTGTGTGCTTGCAGGAAATTGAGTATTACAAGAGTAAGCTAGTAGGAATAATGCAATATGATTCCTACCACTTAAATGCCTTCTTATCTTTGTGTTATCTGTAAGACTTTAACCCTTTTTACATAGAGATTATGCAACAGCGCAGCAACGAAGACTATGCTCTACAACGCGTTGTTTTTCTTTTACACTGAACAAAACAATGGCGGCATAACACAGCTCCAGTGTGTGTTTAAAAAGAACAACGGCAATGAAATAACATGGCACTAAATGCTACTGATTTTTACATCTTGGTGGGGGTCGCACACGCAATATGTCATCAAAACATCATTTCCTCATTCTGTCCTACAGCCTCACCAGCTTCCACTTTTATACAGATGTCCAATTCAGTGCTAATATTGCCTCTCCGTTAACAACATAGACTCCCATTATGCCTTCGTAGCATTTGCACAGAATGGTAAAGGTGCCACAGTCCTAAGAAGGTGAACAAAAAAACTACAATTAAATTAGTTTTTGCCTTACGTTATATCATTATTTACAAAGCACTGCTCAGCACCATTGTAAACAGTCACACTAGACACTAACATATTCTATTCCATTAACCCCTGTTGTATTCTGTTCTGTTCTGTTTTGGTGAAGTCTGTTCTGGTGTTTTAACAAATCATATTTTTGTAGTATTTAGAGGCAATAGAATATAACATTGGCAGAAATGGATTACAATATCCATCATTATATTTTCATAACTTGGAACTTAAAATCATGTTATTGTTACCTTAGAATTGACCCATTTATATCTACAGAGGGAAATGGTGCTCAGTAGCACTACATATTACAGTCCATGATTTATAGTGAGATTTCTCAACATTTGCCATGTAACTCCTATGACCTTAGGCCATTGTCACAATAGTAGCCAAGAACAGATAAATCAAACACTGGTTTAAAAATAGTCTGTAGTCGTAGAGGAGGTTAAGATGAGGGGTGTTTATTTGGTTGCAACCACGCCGTTATATGCCACTAAATCCTGCACACTGGACTCATAATGAATTTGCATTTCATGAATCAGAAGCTACTGAATCAGGTTATAATGTGATAACTCTAAAACATGTAAATGTCCTAACTGATTTATTAAGTTACACTGAGTATTTGCAGTAACCCAAGAGTTGAGTTCATAAACCCACTGAAAGCTGACAGAGACTGACTCTTTTAGTGGAACAATATTAAAAAGACCTCACCCCTTTAAATCTCTGTCTCCACATGCTCTCCTACTCGTGTTCTGATTGTTGTGGGAACACTCACAATCCCCAGCTGATAATTGTAATATATGATGCTGTTAGTTTCCTCATGGCAACCAGTCGGGTACCACCGGTCACCACTGTGCTCAAACACTTTTAATCAACCAGAACCTACTGTGAAAGCCCGAGCCCCACCCGGCTCCTCACCCGCCAATACCGAGCGGTTCACCTCAGCAACCTCAAAGCGACTGCTAGTATTTAGTAATATCATGTGGCAGTTCAGCAGCTTCGACTATAATGTACCCACTGACAGCACTAACCTCTCAGAGCCTCTCACAGCCCTGGTGCCCCCTTCTAAGGTTATATTACAACACAGTGGGAGCTCCGAGAGAGGAAAGGAATGATTGTTTGGAAGTTCTCAAGACAAGCTGGCATTTTCCCAGGCTACAGTGGGGGTAGGCTGTCTCCCAGCATGCCATGTTCTGTGTAGTTTGATTAAAACTGTGAAGTACACAGAGTTGTATATAGTCTATAGTCTTTGTTGGCCCCTACTACCCATCAACCCAGATTTTTGACTCAAAAGTGGGCACACAGAAACTTTGAACCTTGAGACACTGTGTGGGTTTTCCCAGTGTGATCATTCTTAGAAACATAGCGTGGAAAACATTATTGAAAACAAAACTGTGTTTGTGGCGAAGCATTGCACCACATGCTAGAATTGACAGTGTGTTAAGGTAATTGCTTCCATGATGAAATAACATAGAGAGACAACAGTCGTGATTTTGCAACATCAAGTATTTTTGTCTGGATGAGACGGAGACGGCACATACATGTGAGACTACAGATTGCTGAACTGCAGACTAAAGTGATTTTCCCGGGTGCATAGGCGTCGGCCAGTATTACAACACTGTTACCGTCCGCTGTGGTTTAACAATCATACAAGATTAGGTGAGAACTTGCAGTGAACCCAGGGAGAGTGATGACATCATCACCAGCAGCACAGTCAAAAGCTGGAAGGTGTTTCTCCTCGTTCCTTTTTAGCCTTGAATTTAATCATTGATGGCAGGTGAAGCCTAACAACTCATATTTAAGATAAGTTTAGGCAGCAGGGTGGATCAAGTCCTGCCTTGTGTGTAATGATGTTGTGGGCAATGTTTGACATGTATATGATATACTGTAAGTTCAGTGTATATCTTCCACATGTGCTATTATATGATGCAGTACATGATTATATGCCATGTAAAAACTTGTCAGTCATGAATGTGATCTTTTTAGACTACCTGCCAGGTACAGTACCAGTCAAATTTTTGACTGGTACTGTATATAGCCACTTCTCCGACTCAAACGTTTCACAGGTTTCACAGAAACGGCCCATTTTACCATCCATCATCCATCATCCATCCATCCATTATCTGTCCTGTACAGGGAGCCTATCCCAGCTGATGTTGGGCGAGAGGCAGGGTACACGCTGGATAAGTCGCCAGTTCATCACAGGACCAACACATAGAAAGACAAACAACCATTTACACCTACGGTCAATTTAGAGTCACCAATTCACCTATATCACATGTGGAAGCCGTAGAACCCGGAGGGAGCCCAGACACAGAGAGAACATGCAAACTCCATACAGTCCCAGGTCTTTGGGTGGATTTGAACCCAGTGCAGCCCATGCGGCCCCTATTTGACCAAATAAATGAAAATGAATCTGAAGATTCATGGAAAATTGCCATCTCTGAACAGCCCAAATCCAAACCATGTAACGTTTAAGTCAGCTTTCAAATTTTAATTCCGAGATGCAGATATTTCTGATGGCTATGATATCAGCCACTTGGTTAAAAGACATGACATGTCAACAGACTGGCAACATGGCTGTGGCTGTGTGCAAATAAAATGAAAATACTGACTAACAAATTCATTACAGATGAGCGACGCTGTGTTTGTATCTGATTTTAATTGTTCAAAACAACAAATAACAACACAACAAAAGCAGCTATTGTAGGAGGGACTGGACACTTTCCAGTTCTGACACACATTCTGACCATTTGAGCATACAGTCGCTATAGCTAGCATGGATAATTCTACAGTGTGAAAGGGTTGCAGCTCTGTTTAAAGTTTAAGAGCTAACAGCATAGGTAATGCTGACCTATAACCATCTGTTTTTGTTGTGCCTCATTAAGCAGGAGGAACACATCAGCCAATATTACTTGACACCCCTTCTGTTATGGCAACTACCAAGCAAATAAGCTCCAACTTGCCTCTTTTAACCTAAGTTCTGCATTTGGCCTCTGGCATCATACAAGTGAAGAGTCTCTTTTCTTGGAGAGCTGCACTCCCCCAGACTCAGACAAGCACTGGAGCACTTATCAGGGAATCGCTGCATTGTAATGTGAATGGTGCGGCCTCAATGCAAATTCTTCCACACTCTCGAGTGGCAAAGGCCAGCATTGACAAACTGGTTGTGTTAATTTAACTGCCTTTCAGTCCTACTTGATCCACAGTCTCCTGGACCTAAATGGCAAAAGAGTTAAAGACATCTGAAGTGTAAGAGCAAGAATGTGCCATTCAGGTTCGAAGCAACGCATCATTAACAAATGTCAGGCCACAAACAACCAGCTGTGGTTAAACAAATCAGGGAGGCAGGCTTTACAGATGACCTCACTGAGGCTCCGTTGTCAGCCGTTGATAACTGTGCATTGAGTGGTTTAGGGGGAGAGTCGTTTTAGTATGGTGGGTGAGTCTACATCAACAGGAAGTAAACAAGCTGAAGATTTTGAGGAGGAAATATGTGGCTATTCAACTGCAAATACTGTGGGTCACAGAGTTGATACATATCATGCCCTCTCTCATTCATTCTGCCCAAGCTGCATGGAGGTTCAGTCTTAGGTTACCCCGGGGACGGCCCATGCCCGCAGTAGCAAAACGCCTGCTCTCACCAGCCGGCTGACTCAAACCCAGAGGGCAACCAGGCCACAGCACACGCAGACAGTCTTTTGACTCAGACTTTTTAGTGTGTAGACTCTAGGCTTGAGGACATGCAGTGCAGGGCTGCACAAGCCAGCTTTGATTTACAGGCTGGTTTTGAAAAGGTTGTAAACTTTGCAGTACGTCTTTTCCTTACTGAAAAGGAGACACCCTAAAAACTGACTTCATGATCATGTTACAGCTCAGACCTAAAGATAACACTTTTAAAAGGTGCAAGGTGTTACTTATGAGCTTACTGCTGTGTTTATTTAGCTGACACTTTTAGCAAAATCACCCACAATAAGTGCACTCAACTCAAAAATACAATAGACCTGAGGCATTTGCAGCATGGAGGCAACTACTGTTTCTTTGTCTTCAAACTGATGGGAGCTACCAGTGCAGGGTATGGACGAGTGGCTCTCTGTATGGGATGGTAAATTTTTGCCAGCATTGGTTGTCTTGTCTAACATGGGACTATTGCTTCTAGGTGCAATGGCATTGGGACACTGAGCTGCATTGGTGGAGGTTTGCACTGTCAAATTATATGTAACTTCTGATGACAAATTTAAGGCCATCATGTTCAAACAATAATCCGTATATAGTATAATTCTTCCATTCAGAGGTGAATTTCAGCATGAATCCTTTACAGAAATGAAAGTAGAAAAACAATGTAGATTAAATCTTGCCATCAAAATCTCATTTAAATGTTTTCTTGGCTTCTTGAGGGCAGCAGAAAAAAGCTGGAAACACAACAATGACCTTTTAGTTTAATAAGTCACATTTCTGTATGTTAACAAGCATTTTCATTTTTACACATCCAGCAGATGCATTCAGGAAATACATACAGCATTCATTTTTGTCCATTAGTCCAGTATTCACACTCATTTAGCTCACTTTTCAATCTCTACCAACTCCTGCAGGAACTGTCTGGCTCTTACTTGTTAAACTCTCCTCTATGTTCAGCAGCCAGTTCGTTTGTCTGTCATCAGGTAGTGTATAGTGATAACGATCATAATCAAGTGATAATTCTCTGTGAGTTTTTCACTACGAGCCACACTTTTCATGTTACACATGTTACAAACACACACACCACGAACGAAGTGAGGAGGTGTATATAAGAATGGGTTCCGTCCATCCATCCGTCTCATCCAATCTGTCAAATCCATCCGTCTGTCCGTCTGTCTGTGTCATGGTTCATTTCTGGAGCAAAACTTAAAAACTGTTTTTCTTTTTTAAGAAACTTTCCACACACTTCAAACTAGTACTGAAGTGGTACCTTTTGCTATTTTAGAGGTTTTTGTCATTTAATTTCTGTTTCCATGGTTACAAGTAGGACTTTAGCCCATTCTGATGGGTGGTCCTGTGTACTGGAGTGGTGCTTTTTCATATTTTGGGAAATTTAAGCATTTGATTTATTTATTTTTATTTTGAAGATTGTACATTTTATCAGATATGCAACAAACAACGTAAATAACTTCTTTCTAACAGACTTTCTTCGATTAAATGCACACATGGGGGGATCCTGAGCATTTCACGGGTTGCAGCACTTTGAGTAAGGTAGAGAAGTATGATTAAAATGTATCAAAAGTAAAGGTACATAGTTCAGAATAATAGCGCAATACATTGTCATAAATTACAGAATCATTAATGCTCATGTATTAATATTAATCAACTATTAGCAGTAGTGGAAGGGTGACACTCAAGTGAAGTAGTGAAGTGAAGTGAAAGTACTTAGTTAGCAAGTATGCCGTCACTTCTAGTCATCTTCAGTGTCTGTTGGGGGGTCATGTGCTCTGCATAGACTCTCTGAAGAGACATCCACACCAGGCCATGATTGCTTTCAGCCTCTGACAGTGAGCAGTAGTAATATATGTGAGGTCAAAGGGCTGTTTCACATGGTATGCTGTCTAAAGTGGTGACAGCATAGGAGCCTGGGTGCATCACATATGATGAGAGCAGTGGACAGACAGCCACATGCAGCAAGGTGTATTTTTGAGTGGAGGCATGCAGGAGGTGAGTGACAGTGCTACAATGTGATTGGTCTTTCCACTTCCTATTGTTCCCCAGTCACTGATAGCCCTGGTGACCTGGGCCAAAGGAAGGAAGGCCATGGCTTGGTTTGTGGTGGTAGGATTGTCAGCTGTTTGTCTTCAGATAACTTATTAACCCACTGAGTCCGCCAAGAGAAGAATGATTTCTCACATGCCTCACCGTATGGTTAACCCAGTGTAAACAGCTTTTCAGGAGTTGGTCTGCAGAGAAACAGAGGGAGACAAGGAAGGAAGCGTATTATTTGGTCTCCAAGGAAAGTGAACAACAAACCTACCAGGATTAAAGAAACCACAACTGTTCTCTCTATTCAAGCCTCATTGAAAAAAATTTGAAATAATCCCAGTGAAGTAGGCTAACATGCTAAGAAGGAAGCTTGAACCTAACTTTTGTTTTAAATTAGATGCTGGTGCCAGGATTACAGAAAACATATAGACACAGAAGTCGATGAGAGGTTAGAATATTCAGCAAAAGAAACACTGTTTGAAATGATGAAACAATTGGAAAGGTTCAGTTCTACAAATTGCATGTCTTTCTTTTTTTGGAAGAGTATTATTGAATCTTTGTTCTGCAAAGAGAAGGATGCCATGTTTGAAAAGCAGAGTCAAACAAGGGATTCTTTCATACGTCTGAAACAAAAGGCTCATGACGTCAGCCCTTATGGGAATAATCACGTTTAGAAAAATGTGACCGATTGAATAATTCAAACAACAGAGGAAGTTGAATTAACAGCTGATAAGAGCTTAAGCATGCTGGACTCAACTTTGAATCAACAAAGTGAACCCAAGTGATATTAATATTATCAGTACACCAGCAAAAGTTGCTGTTGAAAGCAAACAGTGTTGGCTGTCTTTCACTAATTAACCGAGGCAACGAGGCCTGTGGGGCTGCATGTGTTCAGAACAGACAGAGACCAGAGACGGACCAGAGTCAGACAGGGTCACCCCACACCTCAGACACCCAGCTGATGTCACAAGTCTGCTGCTGTAATTGTGCACTGTTCAACCTCACCAAGATGGTCTCACTCAACCGTCTTTAAAATCCCCTCAGCTGTTTTACCTCAAATGAAGAGAGGGTGAAAATGGGTCAAAATGTTTTACGTGCAAGAAGACATGTCAGCTTATGGCTGGAAACTGAAAGTAGAATTCAGCCTACTGTCAGTAGGTCTACAAATACCTTCACACCAGCTAATGTGTAACGTCGTTGGATGCATATTGGTGAGGCAGAGGGGAGCAACGGAGATGGAACCTTTAAGTCAGATACCGGATTTGTGAATGTTACATGATACATTCTCAGAGGAGAAATACAACAGGGGGAATAAGGGATTAAAATGATTTTAATCTCTGTTTAAAGTGTATGTTATATAGAAAAACAGACAGGACTGTCATTTGTCAGTGTGTTCTACCTAAAGGTCCAGTGTGTAGGATTTAGCATGATTTATTGGCAGAAATAGAGTATAGAATGTATAATCATATTTCTGTTAGTATATAATCACCTCAAAATTAAAATTATTGAGTTTTTCGTCCCCTTGAAATGAGCATCTCATATCTACAGAAGGAGTGGGTCAGTCACTACCCAATCTGAGTAGTTTCTCTATCTGAATAGAGCATGACTGACTGCAACCACCACATTAGGTACGGCAACACCACATGCAGAACTGCATGTAAAACTTGTCAAGTTTAGTTTTGATTGTGTTACAATGATTTGCTAAAGTTTATTTTGGACGGTTCCTCAATGCTCATGTTGCACTTAGTATGTACTGTCCAAATATTTTTAAACTCATGTTTTTTTTTTTACATATAGACTTACATATAGACTTGTTCGGCAACTTCTTGGGATGCACATAGTGAGGTCATTGCAATGATAAGATCGACAGTGTTCTCCAGAGTCTCATTTCTTCTAAGGCTAGGCTAGGGGAATGGAGGGGCATCTCCTGATGGCTCTTGTTAAGCATGGTGGAGAAAGTGAAGTCCTGCACACGAGTGTTTTTCAGCTGCTCAAGTCACACTGCATTTGACAGTGACACAATTCTGATTTTTATTCTCAAATCTGGTCTGTTAACATTGTCTCTGCATGTGATCCGTATCTGACATCAGTGAGAACAGATCTACATAATGACCCCACATTTACAACATGCATGCCGCTGAGCAACAGAAAATGTCATTGAAATGTCGGTTCATTATCAAAAATGAATACAATAGTGATGCAGGCAACAGTGCATTTCTTGCACTGTTTCCTGTGGTACCAATAGTGAGGGCAAGAAGGCAAAAACAGGATTTAATTGAGGCATTTTTGAATTATCTATTACATGTAAATTTGCAACCTCATGTCGTCATTGTCGTTGCTGTGATCCTCCATATTTGACTTTGTCCACCATTGCTGACAAAACACCAATGTGAGCGTGCTCAGAGGGGGAAAAGCCACAAGAATTCTGATCTGATTGTTCACAGTGCTTCACATCAGGAAGTCAGATATGTATCTGATTAAGGGCCACATGTGAAAGCAGCTCAAATCAGAATTGAAGAGGTCAGATTTGTGCTGTCCACGGCACGCTGTCCTGAAAAAACACATCTGAGTCATACATGAGCAAAAAAGTCAGATTTAGGTCACTTCAGCCTAATAGTGTGAACGTAGTGTCCCGATAACAGTGACAATAGCAGGGCCTCCACTCCAATCACCTGTGAGTTTCCTGCTATAATGTCAAAAGGTCTGCTGTGCAAACCTGCTGCATTAAGCAAGCTTACATAAAAGAAAAGTCTTCCCTTCCCAAAGGATACATCAGTAGAAGAGAGAGACATTAGGAGAGGTATGCTAATCAGGTAGATAAAGAAAAACACCCGTCTGTTAACTTCACTGGTATCAATTTATGACGTCATTAAAATTAGTTCCATCTTGATAGATGTAAACTTTAAAGCATTAGTAAGGAGGCCATTATGTTGTTGGTGAGTGCCGATATATCTGCACATTTACTGAGTAACATGTTAAATTAGGACTTTTAGTTGAAACTAAATCTGAATAATTTCATTACTTCTTAGAGCCACCGGTGCTCCGTGTGGTGGTTCGGTGTGGTCTCAGGCGGTGGTTGGCGTCATCATGTGGTTGACAAGACATACTGCAATATGTTTAAAGTCTTCGATGTCGTCAGAAGAACTCAATTATGTCCATTTGTTATATTTCTAGGCACAAGCAGGCCTTATTGAACATTTGTCTGTGCCTAGTCAACACCGTGTTATAAAAGTTTCCTCACAGTATTGCAAACAGAGGCTTCTTCCCTCCGTTACGACTCCACGGCAGTAGAATGAACCAACCCGAGTTCTAGTCATTAAAAGCGGGTCGCAGTGAGGGTACAGCCGCCTGGAGGTGCGGTCTAAAATCTGTAAAGTCGACTTGGTGGATTTTTGTCATGACTCCCAAACGAGTCGAGAACTGATACGGCTGTGTTGTCGGTGACATTTCAGGTGAGAACAATGATGTTTTGTTATCGCGGCTGATCACATCTCACCATTGTCAGGACACAATAATCCTCCTGAGGGCCTGCAGGCGCGGACTGTGTGGGACTGGACTAGTTCCTGGTATGATGAAACAGTCGATTTTAAGAGTTTTACTCAGGTGTCCTGGGGGGAAAAAAATAGATGAAAACTTAAAATTGACTCAAATCATATAGCCTATATGTATACGCATTAAGTATCATGTTAAAATGATACATAGAATGTTTATCCTTCATCAATAAATAAGTCATATTTACATGTTTTTTTTTGTATTATTCGCCTTATGGTCACCAAGATGAGGTCAAAGATTTCATGTTTTGTGAACATTTTATTTACAAATCATCAAGTTCATATTATTATTATTATCCCCTCTATTATAGAAGAGGGTGGAAAATTACTGCAAAAAAATCATTTCTAAATGTGGTCTCTTTTGATAAAAGTATGCACATTCGATACAATCATCATCATTTGGGGGGGGGATATTGGTGGAATGTCCTCTTGTTTCTGGTAACATAAGAACAAATGTGAGGGATTGAATTTGAGCAGAAAATATAAGATAGGAAGGATCTTATCCACATTATGAACTCAGGCAAATGTTGGACTATCATCGTGTGAGATAAAGAAGATACATGTATAGTAGACTTATATGCAACAAAAGAAATGAATTTATCAGCATCATTTCTCATTTTAAAATAACACAAGATATACAATGGAAAACCACATTATTTGTGTAAACTGTATTTTTTTGTGATTATAACACATATTCTTATTCCGTGTCACTCTGATGCCACGGGAAAGGAAAAAAAAAATACAGAAGTCTACTTCTCAAACAATGACTATTACATAGAGAACCCAGTCTAATTTTTCAGTTGTTCATTTTTCATATCTATGGTCAGTGCAATTGAAGAACTGAAGTTATTTAAGCTGTAAAAAACATAATTCAATGACCATTTTATGAAGCAGCTAAGCCCTCCTGTAAGGAGTCTACAGCAACCTGTGTGGTGCTTGTTACCAAACAGCCAGTATTCTTTCTAAACAGTCTCCAAAGATCCAAAACAGGACAAACTTTGTCTACTGTTTTCTGTTTTTCTTCCCTTGTTTGACCCAAAAGATGCCACCAACCATGATGCTTGGTAACGGGACCAAACTCCAACTCCTCTCTGTTTAAACACCATGTGACCGAGCTGCTGCTGAATGTGTCTGTTTTACTGGGCTTTGTTTAATTGACGCTGAATTGCCGGGGCTGACGTGGTAAACAATTAGGGTGAAATTCTGTCGCATTAGCTGCTGTGAAACAACCATAAACAGGTTCCAATCTTAGCTGAACTGACTCATAAGAGCTTAATCCTGTTGATGGAAACAGAATCCCACCCGTGTCAAAACGGCCTGCTGCCCCAGGTGCAGTAGCCACACAGGCCCTGGCTTGTCTCCCTTTATCACAGCTGATGAATTGAGAGAGCCCTCTTGGGCACATAGCCCAAGCTGTGGTTTTGGGTAATTAGAGGGTCTGTTTTCTCATAAATATCTATAGTCATGAAAATTAGGCAAATGAAGGCTGTAGTTAACATGTGAAAGTGGCTGGTGCAAATTCTAGATGCAGAGTGATACTGTGAAGGAAACCCTGGGTGACATGTGTCTGTAAGAATTCCCCAAATTTAATATTTTAAGGTCTGTGACACTAAAAGCTTAACCTGCGGTGAAGAATCCACAAAATTCACCTTTTCATGTAATTCACAAAACAGAGCAAGCAGGAAGATATAACATGTGAGTTTTTCTAAATTGCTAATAGGACTCCATCATTAACAATCAATGCATTCAGCTGCAATTAAAGCACATTAGGTACGTCTGATAAGTGCAGTTTAACAGTGGATAATGAGATCAGGACTGATTATCTCGGCATCTTTTGATGTCATTGGGGTTTTGACAGCAGCGATGGTCCTGTAATCATATTGTCTTCACTAAGTCTTACTGATAGCTGTAAACAAAGGCTCAAGCTCTCCTGAGATAAGCACATTCACAGTCAAGCAGAAAATAAGCCCTGGTTTTAGTCTCACATCTGTGCCAAAGATTCAACAACCCAGAGGTCAAAGAGTCCCCATGAGTGATTATTTGTTAAAATCAGACTTGAATTAACTTTTGAGCTCGAATTGTTTTGTTATACATCAGACATTTGACTGTGGCTTTCAAACAAGACAAATTTAGTAAAGGGGTTTAGAAGAGACTGGTAGCTTGGTTATTAAATCATTTATTATCACTTCATAGATCATTAATAATGTATTAATAGTGAAAATGTTTGGGTTGCCAGGTAAGTGAACACCCCATTTGAATTGTCTGTATCCTCTGGCATAGATTGTGTTCTTTTGTTTTACTTAACCCTTTAATTCATCAGGGAAACTTCTCAAATGGACTACTTACCTGTTGGGAAAGAGCTGCAGGGCATCTGAGCCAAATCCATTAACCCTAAGGGACTCATGGTATTGTTAACAATCCCCACACAACAATACTGTCATTTAGAGCCTGTGATGTGCTCATAGATGCCAGACAAAATAATGAATCCAATGGTGCCAGCCCTGCCATAATTACTACTCCATCGTTAGGCTAAATGTAGGTGATGGATAAGTTGACATGGCTAATTTTAAAGGGGTCCCTTGACCTTTTACATAAAGATTTACAAATGAAAATGGGCTCCCACACGTCTCCCCATTGTGCTTATTCCTATGCAGTTTTTTGAATGCATTATAAACATGTTCTATCCACTTCTTCTAAAAATTGTGTAATTTAATATTTCATACAAACAGTTGAAATGCATAATTTGTATTGTATTGTATTCATTTGTCCACATCGTAATCATTTCAATGTGTTGTGACAGTTTGCGTGATCTCACTGTATAAAATAACCTATTGTGACCTTTAGGATGATAATATTTACAGCCTTATCTACAAACACCAACACAATCTCGATGGATAATAAAGCACAACATGTAAGAGGAACGATATGTATTTTTAATTTTGGGGTGAGAGAGATCACCACGATGCACATTTTAAGAAACATCAAAAATACTCTGCCCATAAAAATCATTTGTTCTCAACAGTCCTAGAATCACACCTGGTCCCTCACCATTGAACCTCCAAAAGCTATAAATTCACAAAGAATGTGTGTTTCAAATATGTAACAGTATAAATCTCTTTCTTCATGTGGTCGTTCTTAGTGCATGTGAACTGATGGCTTCAGGTTCACATTTATCCAAGTCACATATTGAAGCATGACTGACCTCCAAAGTAGCTGTAACATGTCATAAATAGGTGGCGAGTACAGACAAACTTTCCCTCTTCTGCAGACTGTGAAAGTGTGAAAACAACCTCTGCACATGCATGATTGCAGAGGGAAGCTCAAATATGAAGCTCAACGGAATGATAACAGAACTGGGATAGGAATGGCTTTTATGCCTTCCTCAGATGAAGTAGACAAGATCTTATTTATTTATTTATGTATGTATGTATTTTTTTATTTTTTTATTTCAGGTTTAGGAGAGTCACCACAGTCTCACAAGTTGCAGCTTCAGTGCTATCATCTGATCGTTCTGGCTCTCCTCCAGCTGCTGGAAAGGTTACATGAGAAAGACTGTGATTCACTGTTGCCCTGTGACATCACACCAGAGAGGTATCAGCTGACAACATGATACACATGTCTCATTGCTCTATATCTGCAGAGGACTGTTGTTGAAACGAGCAGCACCAACTGTACATATTATCACTAAATGTATCATTAAATTAAATATGATGAGACTTAATTTAAAAAAAGACCTGGAAGATCTTATTACAGATTTCAGCTCATGGAACAAATCAATTGTAAAATAGAAAAATTAAAAAATACTGTGTATCCAGCTAAGCAGCTTGCTAGTGGAGAGTCTATTTAAAGTTCTGAAACCTTATGCCTCTGTTGGAGATGACTAAGAACATTGCGTGTATTACATGATCAGAAGCGCCGCTCTATATTTATCAAATCATGAGGCTTGCTCTGCTGCATGCTCTTGCTTAAGAACGCGCACCAAAGGACATTCAACATGGTGCTGCTGAAACTCCATGCGTCCTAACCCTTCACCTCCCGTAGACCAGGATCACAGCTGAGGCACGACAGGTAGGAAACCTGTATGGATGAATAAGTAAACATACACACAGCTAGAAATACAAAGAAAACACTGTAAATGTTATATTGCTGGAAATGTTGTTGAACTTGATTTACATTATCTCCATATCTTTCAAATTGCGCAGCAAAATTGTGTTGGCCTACAGTTAAAATCAACATGATTGGCCTTTTTTTACTCACATAAATGCTTTATTAGTCTGTTGACTCAGTCATCTTGTACAAGCTTGGGGTTTTGTGTTCATGCTTACAATTTAAAATCTGAAAATCATGATTCTAAAATTATCTGAAATAAATGCAAATATTCTGTTGGTGATTACTTTTGAAATATAGTGCTTTTCATTGATTTTGCAGGTTGTCCTGCATCCTGCATGTAAAATGGAAGACTTTGAATACA
This sequence comes from Chaunax sp. Z400, assembly GCA_037577475.1. Classification (NCBI taxonomy): domain Eukaryota; kingdom Metazoa; phylum Chordata; class Actinopteri; order Lophiiformes; family Chaunacidae; genus Chaunax; species Chaunax sp. Z400. Next base: position 15,994,004 of record CM075195.1, on the reverse strand, counting down.
GTGTGGAGATCTGTGATTGTGACTGGGAAAGCTGCTTTATGGTGTGCGAGGACCGTAACCTGCTTCCTCCTTCATTGGCAGTTGTGGATGACTCAGGAATGAGTGACTTCAATGATACTGGGTCGCTTTTTGCAAATAGGGTTCAGAAAGTTGACCTAACAGCAAGGTTTTCAGGGGTTGGCCACTCCAGCGATGGCAGCCCAGACTTTGAGGACTCTCCTGTGGAGGATTACCTCAGCAAACATGGCGTCAGTCGAATGGAGAGCGTCCTCTCGGGCAGTGAGGAGGATATACACCTGCAGTCTATCAATATATTCTTTGAACAACTAGAAAATACCACAGAGACTGAGAGGTTTACTGAGCCAAGCCAAGTGAGAGCTGGAAAAATAAGAGAGGCAATACAGGTTGAGGAACACTGTTGTGATGGGCAGCAAACCAGCAGCATCCCCAAGTTACACTGTCTGCCTGCCAGGGGTGAAACAGCAGTTGGCAAAGAGACCTCAGACCCTTTTGGCACCATCAGCACCGCAATGAAAAAAGATGAGTCTGGTTCCAACATTTCCACAGAACCTGCAGCCAGTAAGTCGGTGCTCAGGACTAAGAAATTATCTCACCCTGAATCAAAGTTAGTGATCATAGAGGAAGCCTGCACAAAAACCAGACTAAATGAGGCAACACAGTGGCGTCAGTCTCACGACTCTCCGGACAGGGTTGAAACAACACCTAACAATGACAAAGTGATTAATGTGGAAAGAAGCACACCTCTGGATGACATTAAACACGAGGATCAGTTTACTCTCAATAAAATATTTAGCACCGATTCTTGGAGTAATGCAGAAATGATGACAAATGATAAATGGAGGGAAAACCAGAGTGTTTCAAATTCAGATGCAACAAGCACAACCAAAACGGTGACCCAAGGTTGGTCTCCATCTGCCTCTGTCAAAAGGAAGAGGAGGAAGAAGAGACGACTCGGTGCTGAACCAGCTGAGAGTGTGCATGGATGTGAGAGGCAGGTTTTAGTCAAGCTGAGGGACTCAGATGAAGAGCAGCGTTCATGGAGAGGAGGAGCAGGTCTGTGTGTATCTGATGATGTTAATTCCTTTCATTCAAATGAACCATTAAAAAATGTTATGTCCTCTTCAACTGCACATTCGGCCACCAGCCATATCCCAGTGAAGATGTCTGCCAAGGAGATGAAAGTGAATGATCTTTCTCACCGTGGTCCTCCATGTGAAAGCATAGTCCGACAGGGAGGATGTAAAGCAACAGGATCGGCTGAGGATAATGCAACTAAAGCCCCACTGAGTCAAACCGATGACAGTGTAATGTCAGCAATAAACAACTGTGGTGATGTGGAAACAAATTTACAGCCATGCAGTCAATTACAGGTAGAGGAATCAACTGTACTTAATACACACCCTGAGTTTCCAGTTTCAATTGCTGATGGTGTAACTGGTAAATCAGGCATGACCACGGGAACAGCAAAATGTGGAAGAAAGGACATTCATGGAGGGAGTCTCCAGCAGTCTGATAAAATGAGTAACACTATTGTTTGTTGTGAAAATGAACAATTGTGTACCGTAAAGGTCAAATCACTAATTCGTCATATTTTACCAAGCACAGATTTAAATGATCCCGCTGTGGAAGTCGGCCAAAGTGTCAGACTCTCCGCCGCAAAGTCAGTTCTGGCTGAAGAGGCTGGAAAGTCTGGCAACAACACACCATGTCAGCGACAGGCTGAGCCCCAACAACAACTGGGAATTGGCTGTCACTACACAGACCAATATAGCCCTACACTGGAAGAGACTCACTTTCCTCTGTTTGCAGACGGTATGAGGAGTTCTGGTGCTCTAAACACAAAACCCATGCAATTCAAAACCAGAGCCCATCCAGTTGGACAGGTTCCCACGCAAGTGGACAGTGTTAAAGCAGCATTAGATAGCAATTTAGATTTACACATTACAGCTGTGGTGCCTCATACATTATCCAAATTGGATGTTTTGCCAGAGATAAACACAACAGCTGAGAGAACGGAAATACCGGCTTCACAAATAAAAGCTTTTCGTAATAGGAATCCCTCTCCAGCTGGTGAAACTAATCTAACAGGCAAAAGTCAGAGAGAAGTCAAGTCGTCCATATCTGAAGACTTACTTCCAGGTCCTTCAGATGGTACACCAGTATCATCCTGCTGTAATGTGGACACAGGAACAGTCATGGTCCTCTCAAGTGAAAATATCACACACATGTCCGGAAGTTCTTGTATGTCTGTCAGTCACACTGACTCTGGAGGTCAAGGACAAAAGGCTTTATTGGCAAAACATGCAGGAGCACAAAGCCCATCCGTATCAAATGACACAACAGATTCAAATTGTGATTCAGTGCTGCAAGCAGAAGATGCCACCACAGCATCTAAAGCAGAATATGTATCTGAAATGGCACCAACACCCTCGGTGTTTGCTATCTCTTCTTTTTGGAGTGAGATGGAGAAGGTGACGATAAAAGATATTCTGGAATTGCAAATGATCAGCAAAGCTGCTCCACCCAGTTACATCTCACCTTTACAGGAAAGCGAGAAGACTGATGTGTTTTCTCTGATGGATTCAGGCTCTTTTAATCAGCCGGACGAGTCCAAGCCTCAACAAACCAACGAGGACACATCCAGTGATGCAAACTCTCGTTCAAGTTCAGGTTCAGTCTCTTCCAGAGGGGTTATATGGGAGAGTGAACATATATATACTGATAATATGACATCTGTTAGTGACATTTCTCCACCAGTCCAGTCTGGAAGTGCTCAAACATGCCTCAGGAAAATTTGGAAAAATGTAAGCGTGCGCAATCTGCATGCCCTAGAGTCTTTCAACGACACATGGAAAAGCCGAGCTTTACCAGCCTTAACCAAAGGAGAATTAGAAAATGTAGACTATTTCACCAGTGGACACTTGCCTAAGCAAGACAAAGACATGGATTGCTTAGCTTCATCTGTGTCAGGCAGATACAGAATCTCCCTCACAGGTATATTTCATTACCTCTTTGGCAGAAAGCAATCAAATCCCAGCCAATCAGCTACAGATGACATAACCACCTGCTACACTGATGGAAATTCAGTCCCTGAAACTTATGATCATTTCTTCTCAGACTTTGATGCAGGAAGCTTCTTCTCCCCTCTGATCACAGCAGATCAGGCCAAAGATGAGCTGGTCTGTTCCTGCTTTCACTCAGCTAATAGAAATCTACAGTTTCCTGAAGCTTACGATTATTTCTTTGCATCCTCGTCATCTGATGATTCTTCTGAGGAATCTGATGAAGAAGAGAACTCCTGTCCTGTGAGGGTGGTGAACAGTTTGAACCAGAGGTCAAATGAGATTTCTACAGACATATATGAGAACTTCTTCACAGATAACGACCTCAGACAGAATTTCTTTTGGAAAAACACATTCTCCTTCAGGAAAATAAATTTTACTGGCCCTGTAGTCCAGAAGCATTCTCTCTCAAACCCTGCTGTAACTGTGAGACCAAGCAGAAGATCTCTTCAGAGGACAGTGCATCCTGTAAATGCTTTTGGAGATCACATTGGGATGTTTTCTGATCCCCCTCTATACAACTTGGAGGACAGGATCTCCAGACAACTAGCTCAGCAGCCTTTCACATTCGAGAACTTCGAGACAGCTGCCAATCCATGTAAGTCCAGTCTCACACAATGTTCTATCATTATCCATAAGAATTTGGGTTTTAACATATGCTGTTACAGGCTTCAGGGTTTTACTCTAGAATATTTAATGAAATACAGGTAAGAGTAAAAGGACAGACCATAACTGAAAAGACACACCACTTTTGCACCATCACTAAAATTCAAAATACAAAATGTGGATCTGATGTCAGGCTCAATTCAATTAAAGGGTAACTGCACCAGTTTTAGATGTCACAGTGTACTTAAGGGTCTTTGGGAATAGCTAATACTAAATTAATAAAAGATGCGTAGCTTAAATTCTATTATGGCTCCAGAGGGAGCTGCATGAAATCTGAGGAATGTTTCAAGCCGAAGTTGAAGACTGTGTAGAGTTTATCTGAGGCTAGTGACTGGAGACTACTCACATAAAGAATGTAATTCTTTGCAGATGAGTTGCATTGTGGGTAATGTAGGTGCTTTGATTTTTATCATTTGTTTTGACTTTCTACTGAATGTCCAACATAGTTATAGTATAGTTACACTTTTTACAGGCCTGCTTCCTGAGCAGCTGCCTGTAGTTGGATTTCTTCATGATGTCTAAATTTATCATTTGCCCCAAACTGAAACTAGCCTTTCTATCATATACAGGATTACATGGCTTTGCATTTTGGTTAGATTAAGATTTATTGGAAGATTTACAGTTTTGATGTTTTATGCCATTTTAAATGAAGGAATAGCAAATATGAGAAAATATTTTTAAACAGTATTTTTTTTTAAAACACAAAATTGTTTATTTCAGTGGTCAGCAGGTAATGTTGATTACTTCCTGTTCAACGTAAAGCTTAAATATAGGGCATAACTATGTGCCCTATATGAAACCAGCGAGTCTGTGGCCTATGATAAAGTTAACACAGATAGTTCTGACTCTTTAATTATACACACAAAACCCTTTTTATAAATAAAAAAAACTGTAAATTTTTTCCGCTGTTGGATTTAAAAATGATGTTTATAAATATAATGCATTCAAACTTTCAGTTAAGCTTTATGTGCTTTTCTCACACGTTTAACAGTTGTAATGTAGGACATGTCATCCTCACAGTCAGCTGTCTTGGTCATGACTAGGACGGACTCTCTTACCTCAGCTGTCAGAGGACACTGACTGGACTGCAGGCACGCAGTAGTGAAAGCCAAGAGGAGCAGTTGTACGTGATAACTTGACTTCACTCAATGGGCGTCCTCCCTAAGATGCCTGCAGAGTGCTTTAATTTAGGTTTGGCTGTGAAATCAAAATACATCAACTTGAGGATCTTTATATGTATAGTTAGTGTCTGTTTATGTGTAAATTCCCTTGTTTGCGTTTCCAATGAGCCGTAATTAAGATGATAACTTACAAGCTACCAATATAGTATCTAGTTTCAGCAGTTGTCACTTCGGATTATCTTTAAAGCTTCTATAGTCATAATTTCAAATATCAAATAGCATGATATGATTAAATAATAGTAATCTGTGCAGGTGATTGAATTTGACTGGGTTTTCTTTTTTTTTCATTGAAAATAAGAATCTCATGCTTACATTATGTTTAGAATGAGTCTTTTATTTCTACAGAGAGATCAGGTCCTCTTCCACGGAGTCCACCACGTTTATACCATAGACCAAAATGAACTACCAATCGCTGGCTCTATAGAAGGCCTCTCACATTTTTAGCCACCACTGTAGGTTCCCAAAAAATGCTTGGAAGGGGAGGGTGAGGCGATGGTCGTTCAGTTGGTTGGTCTGCGGCCTCTCCGCCAGATTCTACTAAATCCTGCAGACTTGATCGTGAATGATTCAAGTTGTTTTCTATAATTCTCTCTAAGGCTTGGATGCCCCCCTCCTGCCTCTCAGACAGTCGGACATGTGTCTGGTTTGTATTGCATTTGCTTCGTGGGTGCTGAAGACTGCAAACCCACAGGTTGGAGATGCTTGGAAGGCTGGTATGTCTGTTTATAAGTTGCATTAATGTACTAATGTTACAGAAAACCTGAAAATGTTGCTTTTTAAAGACTTTAATTTCAAAGTAGTTGCTTATTTGAGTTACAATGTCTCTCTTCATGTCACATTTGTGAGAATTTCATATATTATTCAATTAGTCTAAGCTTTTTAAGGACTGTTAATGATAATCTGAGGCTGTACAGTGTGTCTTTCAATGAGGTAAAATGAAAAAAACAGTGGCTTTCATATGGGAAAAGATATTAAATGTTGGATTGCAGAAAGTGAGTAACATTATTATTCACTTTTCATATTTTTTTTGAAACAGTTCTGTTGGCGAATGTAAGTGCTTTGTCAGCCATCCGATACCTGCGTAAATACGTCAAGATGGAGGCGGCAGCTGGGGAAACAAAGGAAATTACATTTCAACACCCTGTCTGATTCTTGACGTCTCTGCCTCTAAATATGTCATGCTTAAACGTAAATGTTCATAGCACCTAATTATAACCAGTGTAGAGCCTCAGTCATTTGAGGAATTTTTCAAATGCTTGATGTGATTTTACATGTTTGAAATACATATTTGCACTATAATTTAGTTGATAGAAGCTGTATTGTTCCTTCTTAAATTTATTTGACTGTCATTTCAGCCCTTCAGTGTGTGAAAGCATTCATATGTAATTAGAAACCACCAAAGGCAAGATGAGACGTGCATATTGTGCAGAAAAGTAGATGATTTACACATTTGTACATAAGGTTGAAGGATGTATGGAAAGAAGATGAGAAGCTGGTTTACTCAGAGCTGTACAGAGTTTAGATGTTAGATGAAAATATGATAAAAGGATCAACTTGAGTTTCTTGGAGAGTTTGAGTCGGTTTGCAGATGCTTTTCTCCAGAGTGACTATCTGTGTTAAATATTTCCAGCAACTGAATATATTGATGAAATAAGATAATATGAAGTCTATTTTAATGATTTCCATAATGGTTATTTAAGAAAACAGTGTTTTTAAATGTGAGGACTGTATTCACTGCCAGTATTAACTTTATATGTATGATGGATGAGTACATTGTTTTGTCACATGGGTTTCTCTGTGAGCTGTCTCAGTTTATCTCCAGTAAACAGCATCTCTGAGATGCGTCTCATGTCTCTCTGTACTCCCAATGCACTGACCTGAAAGTGTAACTTTTCAAACAGTAGAGGGCAGCGCAAGCTGATGTAACAACCGGGAGCATTACAGCCGACTGAGCTCCAGTTGTTTATACTCCTTGAATATGATGATGATATCAATGATATCACTGCTAGTTCAAATGGGTGTTAATCATCATAGTAAATGCTAATAATGTGCTTGTTTAACATTACTGCTAGTCAATATACAGATCCTTTTACATATTTTTCTCCAGCAGATGGCAATGTTGTCACACAAAATAAAAAGTGTCCTGTTCTTGAACACACATAAAGCTCTTCACTTAACATTAACACTGCATATGGAATTTTGAGAAATTATGCATTTTACAACTGGGTAATGAAATTACAACAAACAAATGTGTCTGGTTCACAGGCACAGATCTGAGCAAACAAAAGAAGAGCCTCATTTGTGAGGAACAACGTGCTTGGTATTGTTGGCCTCATTGGTTTTTCATGTACAAATTAAATGCTATTTGTTACTGTAAGTATTATGAGATATATCCTCCATCTCTAAGTAGAATGCTTTAAAACAGCCAATTTTTTTTTAAAGAATGTACAAAACATTGACTTCCGTTTTTTTTCTCACATTCAACCAATACAGAGCAACATTATCTTCATTTGGAGTTGTGTTCTTGGCCACCTGATGACTTAAAATAAAAATATTTACTGTCTGTCTGTCTCCTTCAGCTCCTGAGGGGAATATCTGGCTCTACTAAATGCTCCATTATGTTCACCCTCCAATCACTAACTTTATCTGCCACATGGTGCTGAACAGGTAGTGAAGCAGGTAGCTGCCTAGTACAGCCGAAACAATTACGCGATGAGAGCAAAGAGAGCGAACCAAAACAGTAAAGACGTGGGCCAGACAGCTAAACAACAAGCTGAAACTCACCTTAAGAAAAAAAGAGATAAACTTCATGATTACTTTACAGCTTTATTTCCAAACATAATTTAACACCTCAAACAAAAATCAAAAAGGAAGCCACACAATATCAATACTCTGCAGTAGCGATAGTAAGATTAGCACCTTTAAGGCAGTCGGTTAAATCCACATCTATTTGCCTCAATAATGTAAATCTGCATTTGCAAAGATATAGAGCCCAGATGGAATGCTTTTTTTATAGCCTTAATGATAAACACAAGAAAAGTATAACAATTTGAAAACTGGTCAGCATGTTAGAAATACCTTAAATATATATATTTACTGTATATATAAAACAAACAGGAGGTTCCTGCATTACACATGAAACCTTTTGTACAATTACATATGTTAAAAGACATTAAAACTACACAGTATGTACACAGTATGAATGCTACATATCAAACAACTGAAGTCAGTTATCACTTTCTTAATGTTTTGTTTTCATCCCAGTCGTCATACCTGCACTCATCATTCCTCCACTTGACTACCCAGCAACACTTTTCATTATTGATTAGGTTGTTCATACTGTATGCAGCAGGAGCCACACAGGCTGTGCTGGTGGCTTTTATTATCTCTCTGATAGAGATCTATTGTTTGCACACGTCCAGACGAGTGCTGGGCTGTTGTTTTGTTTTATGACCATCTCTGCTGGGTTGCCATGGCACCAAGGCCTCTGGCCTCAAAGTCTAATCCTGTCCGGTGTGTCGAAATTCCAGACGTTGGCTGGATCATTCCAGTATCACAGTCGTACTCCCAAATGTTGTCATAGTCTATTTCCTGGTCATCTGGCTCCGTGGGTTTAAGGTACGAGTGGAGATCTGTAAGAGCGAGAAAAGATTCCCAGGCTTTTAGTTTCAAACAATGAAAGACAAACCTCACCCAGAATGAACTTGGACCGCGTCCCAAAAGCGGTAGTGTAACATGCCACCACTACTACACCAACTACTACACCAGCTACATTTGTTATTTATACTCTCAATGTTCAGTGTAGTCGTTGGTATTTCAGAACGCTTATTGAATCCGTGAATAAAAGGAAAATGCAGTAACTAGTATCAGGTAAATTCTAGTTATCTGGTTTCATTTGTGATCAAATAGCCTGTAGATAAGTGTGTAACCATGTGCAGTTGTGTGCTATCAATCACAGGGCAGGAATAAATTCTGTCTGTGAAACAGTGTTCTCTTACACTGAGCTTCCTCCACATGAGACATCTGCACAAATGGCATTTAAAGCTGCGCTCAGTTCCATTTCACTGGCACATTTATGCCTTTCCAACATGTTCAACTCTGTAGCCTTTAGCCTTCTGTCTACCTGCTGACAGACCCAAGAATTCAACCAATTGAAAAAGGCATGCAGTGTTTGCTTTAAGGTGTAATAGACTGTTACATTGTCTTGTGTATTTGGTGATATTTGGGAAGGCTCATGCCTGGGATGACTTTCATAACTTATATTTGTGAGTAAATATAATGCCACACTTTAAGTTTCTCAATAGAAATTTATTTTTTTTAGGTATGTCTTTTGTTTGATTGATAAAAAATATTTAATCAAGTTATTTTTTGTAAGAGTGGGAAGCAGATCATAGTTTATTATACCCTGTAGAAAATACTTGAGCTCCGAGTCCACATACACAGACACACTGCACATAAGCAGTGGGCAGTGGGTTTAAGATAGCATGCCTTCAGTTCTTACCTGATGAGTAATCGTAAGGCAGCTGAGAGGTGTTCCGCAGGGAGCTTGAGAGGAGAATCTGTTGACAGATGTGAAAACAAAAGAAGGTTACTCCCTGTGATCAGTTATATGAAACATTTTCATCTTCTTTACATTATCTCTTTCATCTGTGACACCTGTTCAAATATCACCTGCAGAACAAGTATATACACATACTTCGCTACCACAGAGCGCACCACTGTTACTCTTTTTTTTACCACAGCATTCCAGAAACCAGAGTGTCCTGGGAGATGAGTATCTCTGTGTTTCTCACCTGCTCTTGTAGTTGGTCAGGCGTAGGCAGCAGCTTTAGCCTCGACACAGCCTCTGCTCTCTGCTCTGCTTGGCTTTCAGGAGTCTCCATCTCCGGGGCCAGAGCTTGTCCCTGGGAGTTGGTCAGGACCAGGCTTCTCCTGCAGCGCTTGCCCACGGGAGGGGTGCAGAGCTGGAAGGGGTAGGGTTGGAGCTGAGGGCCCTGCTGGTGTTGATGGTGCTGAATCGGCTCTTGCCAACTCTGCTGCTGTTAAATAACAGTCGGAAGCAGGTCAGCATAGGGCAGGTATAAGCATGTAAAGCAGGAGCTTAGATGAAGAACAGTGAGGATAATTTCATCTGGTAGTCAAATAGATATTAGTCAAGACGGTTAAAATGGCAATGAATAAATTTCAGTAAAAATAACTCCTGTAATCAAAAGCGAGTCAGTTGCTTGATGTGATTACACCAAGAATAGTGAGACAAGCTGTTTTCAATTTCAGATTCATTAAATCTGACATGCAAGACAATGAGGCCATTAAAAAGAAGTGGAAGCACTTCCAACAGTGTATTATATTCCTGCAGGTGCATTGACTACATCTGAACTATCTTATCTTCTCACTGAAAGTGTATACATGTGTGTGTGTGTGTGTGCACTGCATGATATCAGTCTGGCTGTGCAGGTTTAAATTGAACCTGTATATCCAATAACATTGACCTACTTACCGATACGCCAGCATCATCCAGGGAGTAGATTTCAGGGCTGCAGGGCTCATCATACAGGGGTGACAGCGGTTGTCGGGGGGCGGCCATGTCCGAGTGGCGCTGGGGGAGGTGTTGGGAGTAGTTTAGGGATGTCCGAGGGGTGCTCCAGCTGTTAGACTGATCACAAAAGATTCAAAGAGATCCAGGAGTCAGACTAAAACCCCAAGAGATGAGGCGAAACTCTATCCTGAAATTTGCCTTTCTCTCTGTCACGGTCTTGGGTTCACAGAAGGTAATCACATAAACCGCACTGAAGGATCAGATTATGAAATACAGGCTTTGGTCTAATGCCATTAAGGATCTGCAGCAGCACTTGTGGGAAAACAATCTGTTGACTGACAATTCTGCCTTAAGCTGTCAGTGTTTTGTACAAACTGCGCTCAATTGCCACAGAAATGTCGATGTTTTCTAATTGGTAAGTTTTGTTTATGAACTATACTAGAGTTTCCATTCCTTGCACCATCAAGGAGATTGATCTTTCAATCTCACTCTTAAATGCCACCCATTTGTTAACATCATGACCCCTCTCATCTGACTGCTTGGTCTTCCTATTTTAGTTACTGCACATGTGACATGTAAAATAAGACAACTGTCTCGAAGGGAATATTCGGTTATCATGTTAGACGCCAGACTGAATTACCTTGACAAGCGGGCCTTTCTCAAACCGCTGTGGATGGAGGCCAGAGTATGGTGTGCTGTAGATCTGAGACAGCACCGAGCTCTCAATGGGATGGAGGTAGGAGCTACGCTGGGGGGAAGAGTAGCGCAGTGACAAAGGTCGTATGTCACGCTCTGGCCTGGTGTGTGAAGAAACACTGTTGGTCCTGCTGCCCAGGCGAGTGGTCTCAATGGAAGAGGGACGACTGGAGCTGTACTGTAGGGACCACAAACACACACAGGGCAAAAGTCAGCCATGAATTGTCGCTTCAAAACACAGACAACTCTCTGCAGCACCGGTGGTCCTCTGCTTTTTAGTAAACAGTCATCTGAGTGTGAGAGCTAAAGGTCGTCATTAATTTAACTGTTCTGGTCAGAAGGTGAACATGTCTTATGGGCACTGAGCCCTCTCCACTACAATCTAATTGGATGGACTTCCTGACCCTGGGGGAGTGTGGTCAGTATCCTGATAAAGCATGATAGTGCTTCATTATTTACAGATACTGAGGTTAACAAGCAAACTGTTCACAGCTGAATCAGCATCTTGTGCAGGAGGCTTTATTTCCCTAAATCCAAAAATACTTTTAATAGGTAGATGTTATATTGGGGAACATTCTTGACTTTGTTAGGATTTTATTAACTGAACGGCCTGAGAAACATCACTTGCATCTTTGGAACAGGAGTGGTTTGTTCCCTAGGCCTTTCTTAATAATTAACTTAGTCAAAGAAAGGCGTTACTGCTCATCTATACCAGAGCAAATACAAGTTCTATTTTAGCAATGTACACCTAACTCCTACCACATTCATATGTATGTAAATGTTGTAGTGTTGGTTCGCATGCTTCAGAATGCTTGATCTTGAGAACTGGCTCTCTGCTGACTTACACAGAGGGGTTCACAGTATCCAGGTGAGAGAGGGTTGTCTTCATGAATGGGCAACTGAAGGCTGTGGGACCCACGACCAATGGCTGACTGTCTGAACTCAGTTTGTCCTTGGCTGTTTCCACTCCACCTGTCAAACTGTGGATTCTAGAGAAACAGGACAAATATGCATATTATAAATCATGTTTTCTAATGGACTGTCAAGTAGTCGTCTAGTAGTTGTAAATCATTTCATAGTCATGCTGGATGTTGATTTACAAATTAGTCATGTTGTCTGTCTCCTTTATGCCTTTTCCTCATACTTCAGTCCACCCACAGGTTCACAATCCAGGTGGATGTAGCTTGCTCGATAGTCATGGATCATCAACAGCTGTGAACACTGACATAGTTTTTGGGCTATGAAAGGAAGGAGGGTGGGTCTCACCTCTCTCTGCGTCGGGGTGTAGATGATGTCATATACAGGCGGTGGAGGGCTGAGAACGGGCACATCAGCAGCTTTGAAATGCTGCATCCAGTCGCAAAACTCAGCCCTATCCATACACGACACCACTATGGGGTTGATCAGCTTCCCTGGGAAGAGAGGAGGGGGAGGACAAAGCCTGTCATTCGGTCCATTCGCTTACTGGAATGTGCTATAGTCAGATTGTCATTCTGGAGATAAAACCAGCTCATTCATGGGGGGGTTACACTCTGTGACGCCAGAGAATTCATGGAAGGGCTAAAACATGCGTAAGAATGTACACTCATTTAAATCCCCTTAACATGTCTTTTTAAATGCCAGGATGCTAAAGAGACTGCAGTCGAGCAGCTCACTGATTCATGGTAATTACCTTCAATCATAAAAGTGTTGGGCTTGACGTCTTGGCAGGGTGTGGTCACGGTAATCATGTTGAGAGGAAGTTTTCCCTGTAATCATAATGACTTGTTAACGCAAACTCTTGATATGCTGTACGCACACAGCCCAGGATATGATTAAGTCTAAGAGTAAAAGGTCAGTGAGGTCAAGGTTACCTTATAAAAGAGCCCATCATTCTCCTCTGATAGGATGATCAACGTCGATGGGTACATCACCAGCAGTCTGTCACTCTGTTCCTGTGGACATAGGATTATAGCTGCTACTTAGCTTTATGTGTGGTGGTTGTGTTTAATTACTATCGTTACTAGATAATCTCAAATTAAACTTAATGGTATCAGAAGTCATCCCAGGAAGATAATGATGCGTCTTTACGTTTCTGAGTCAACATGAGGGATTTTTTCCATGTCAATTTCTTCCCTTGTGTGCAAGGTGAAACCTCTGGAAATATTTCAAGTGCAGGACAGAATGGCACCAAATACTCCAGTTATTTTGGGTAAAGATAATGCGATGAAAAATATAAAGAACAGAGGCAATCATGAGGCCTGGTGCAAACATTAAAACACACCAGTATTAAAGATCAAGGCTCTGCTGAGATGCACACAGAAGAATACCAGTAAGATCTTCAGTCAAACCAGTTAGTGGGGCATTTAAAGGTGCAGCAGACTGAGAGTTTATGTTTCCTCTCCCTCTTGGAGGGTGTGTCTGGACAGACAGCTGACATTCCAGCTGTGAGGTGAGTCGAGTCACTACGTGAGCCAGACAAATGCCTCTCACACACCCAGGCCTTAAATCTCACTCACTTCAATAGGGCTATTTTCCACAGAGAGTTAAATACTGATAAATGCATGAGCTGTGTCATGACTTGCTGCTTTTATTTGCTACTGTGTTATCGGCATTATTTATTTGCATGTATTTTCGTCCCATGGATGCAGGCTTTAAACAATGTCTTACACCTTGACTGGAAAATAAAAATAATAGTCATTTATGCAAGAGTGGCCAAAATATGGACTCCACCCTTTTCATTCAACCCTCAATTCTGTTGAGGTAATGTGTTGCACAATTTAAAAAACAACGTGAGTCACCTGGATTTAGAGCTGGAATGATTCTGCTTGTATTCATCATGAGAAAAATCCCCAGAGTTTTTCCATAAAAAGGCACAGGCATAGATAGTGTGCTTTACTTCTGCATGACCAGTAAAGAGTCATTCTTAATGAATAACAATGATGTCATACCTGACAGGGCAGGTGCTGCAGTCGGGCCTTAGTGACGTAGATGATGGTGCCCAGGCTGTCCCGCTGAGAGCCCTCCCACTCATAGATGGGCTCTCTGTTGATGGAGTTCCTCAGCTCCTCTCTGCCCTCAGGGGACTTGCTCTGGTTTAGCTAGTGGGTACACAGGGGAGGATCATCAGCAAAGAACATGAATATGAATATGAACAGAACGCCACTTTTTAAAGCAAATTTAAACATGGTGATTTGCATTTTTTCAGACCTAAAACTTAACAAACCATCATGAGTTTGGTTATTTTCCTTGTGTCTTCTTTTCTCATGACACATCTAGGTTAATGTGTCACAACAGCCAATTCACCACCTGTGGGTGTTGAGTAAGCACTTTAAACCTTTAAAGATGTGAAGGTTAGTTTGACGTCGGCCGTGTTGTGGTCAGGGCCGCTCCCTGGTATCCAGGCTTCTGGGAGAGCTAGCAATCTATACACTCACACACACCATGCTTTATCAGAAGTGGGTGAGGCCAAATCACTGTCCTGGCAAATTCATCAATTAGATTAAAAGATGACGAGACTCAAGTGTTTCTTCGAATTTGAAAAAAGGGATAGGGTAATCTTTGGTGCATGATGATGCTAATTGGAGCAGTGTAGCATTAACATTCAAGTGTTGTTGAACTTACTTTCACTCTGGTGTAGATTTCAGGTGCAGTTGCAGTGCCTCCATTGGCTTCAATATTTTCTTTGAGCAAGCCAAACCATAGGTCCAATTCTTCTTGGCTGGCACAGTAGACAATGATGGGGTTGAGACTGACACCTGCAGGGTGCAAAGGTCACAAAGGGAAAGCGTAATCAAGACTTATCTTTCTGAGCCTTTTTTTCTGGACATGGTGGTGGATCATTACTGTTAAGAACACGTTGTACAGTAAGTACAATAAATGCTAACACATGTTCCAGAGGGTAAACCACATGCTAGATGACCTGCTTCATTTGGTATTTAAAAGTCATAGCAGATTCTCTTTCCCACACAATGCCTCCCCAAGAGGAATGGACAGGACATTGGATGAAAAGAGCTGGAATCTCCCTCTATCTATCAGTCCCACACATACCAGAGATAACCAGCAGAGATAGACCATTTCATTCCAGCCCCATGGCTTTCTATTCTAAAAGCTGGGAACACAGACCGCTTACTGCTTCCTAAAAAGTTGCCATTCTGGACTCAACTGTAGTCTTTCTATGTATCCCAGAAGTGTTTTTACACATTTCGGTGTGAGTAATGTGAAATGTCATGACTGGAAACAGATAAAAGGACTTTCTTTCCTAAAAGCTTCACCAAGTATTGTTAAAACTATCATTATCTAATTTTCACAGCATCTTAATTCAAACCATGTGAAGGCTACAGGGAATTTTTATAGACCGTCTCGTGCCATGTTTGCTTGGTCACGCTTTAACTCACACTCAACACTTTCCGCTAAAGCTGATTCATATTTTCAGCTCAGTAGTGCAGGAAATATCTACATAAAGTCTCTTCCTTGACTCAGAATTTCGTCATGCTTCCTCTACAGGTTTCCTGTCAGTGCTGCCTCCCATAAAGTAAATAAAGGATCACACTGAATACTGAAAACGACTGAAATACCATACCATAAAATAACAAGACTTAGTCCAGGATATTGCAATGTCGAATATGAGAAAGTAGCATCAAAGTGTGCCAATATTTTGACATCAGATGTTTTAGATTTCTGTTAGATACTCATGATAAAGAAATACAAACACAGAAACATTACACTCTTTATCACTGGGTCTGACGTTTCACACAGTCTTTTTTCAATTCACTGGTTTTATAGTAATCCCTTACTTCATTGAATATATTGTTTCCCAAGCAAAGACCAAAGCCATCTAGTCACTACAGCAGCTTATTCCTACTTAATGAAAAGAAATCAGGTTACATTGTTTTAGTTCATTCAGAGTTCAAAAGCTAAGTGGCATTTCTACCAGACATTAACCTAAGTAGTTTTTGGAATGTACGATAGATTATAGGCAGTGACAAGGCTAAGAGCAGTAGCAGTGTGGCAGCTGGACTGACTGAAGTGCACCTGTTGTCTAACAAGCAGGGCCTTTCAGGCCGGATTGGCCCCCTGACCAAGGGCGAAGGGGGCCCAGCTCTAGTTAGTCTTGGGGTTGAGAGGAGGTGAAGAGGGTCATGGCACCTTTGAATTACTGGAATGTGACAACATAGGAAATGCTATAGCTTGAAAATAGCGCGTGGTTTTGCTTGTTGCATTTGTAACTTAAGATCATTTTGACTTTGATTTACTTTAATTCCAATTCGAGTGATTGATTTGCAACTTCAATAGAGCTAATAAAACTAAAACAAATGATTACAACATTCCAGGGCTTGGTGCCAACACCCAGTTGTGTCCTTTCCAGTGCAGTCGAAATTACCGTTTATTTGAAAGGCGAATTCCTGGGGTTGGCTGTGGTTGCAGTTCTGTTGCAGGTTGAAGATAGTGAGTTCTTTCAATGGAAGAGTTCCCTGCAGACAAAACGACAACAAAAAAAGATCTTTTCACACACCGAAATATTATCTGCAAGATGTCCCTTTGCTAGGCTGTTCCATTTGAGCCAACTGCAAAGTTCAAAATGTTACCAAGTTATTAATCACCATGGTGCTGAGGTCAGCTTTGTAAGTCGATGATGTATTCCTGTCTGCTTTGCATTTGCCGTCATCTATATTCTGACTAATACTGAGTACAGGTGCTTAGCTGTCTCTTTTTGACATGGGAGCTGAGCTCTCAACAGGCACATTAAAATGATGATTAATGACTGTTTAAGCTGCATGAGACAGGGGAGAAGCATAATCACAGTTTCTGTTTACTAACACACGGCAGGTTGACAGGGTGCACGTCTCAACAGCTATAACATAACATAAAACTCCTTATAGGAATATCAAAATGATTAAATCCTAGTTGTTAGCAGATATTGAAGAGGCATGGATTTGAAAGAAGGAGTGTGTGTTGAAATGAAACTCACCTGGTACGTCAATCCGGTTGGGTTGTTGGAGACAAAATGAAGGTGTGTCTGGAAGAGATCCAGGTAGCAGTCGTGCACATCCTGCAGAGACGATATGGGACGTTAAAGGTCTTAAGAGTTATGCAAATACATCCTATTTGTGAGAATTGATGTCATGCAAGAAAACCACAATCCTTGCATTACAATGCTGTCAAAATTCACATACAGTGCGCAGGTTTTAATTCCAACCTAACAGTTCAGCAGCTGAGTTCACACACTGGCACACTTTTAATTATGAAACAAATCTGTAACATCAGCTGCTTTAGTGTTGATGAAATTGTGCGCTGCATGAGCAAAGGCACGCGTTGTACTCTAATTTCTGCTCTGATTTGTCTCTGACGACAGCATCATAAGCGTCATAAGATTAATTATTGATTAAAACCCTGCCAGTGGTTATGTCTGATTATTTATTTCACATTGAAACATCTTGTTCTTGTATCCTCCGCTGAGTCATGGAGCACCCGCATGAGATGTTCTGGTCTACGACAGGTTTACGTCGGACAAGGCTTCACAGAAATTCAGGGATTTCCTCATTAACCACAACATTCATTTAAAAGTCATGAATCCTAAATGTTGATGAATGGCCCTCTGTCAACACTTGGGTAATACTTTTTCCTTCCTTTGTCTTATTACTTTGTTATAATACAAAGCAATCTATTGCCTTCATGGTGAATTCATTCCATCAATCTGCTGTTGTGTCACAGCTCTGACAAACTGCAGTTCTCACAGTGAGGAGCCGGTGTGCCCTCTATCAGTCCCTGGGATCAGAGGACCTCTCTCTACCCTGAGGTTTTTTCTCAGAGATGTTTCGCAACCTCAGCAGAAGCGAGCATGTTCGAACACAGGCTGCGGTCCGCTTTGTGGAAAACTGACTGGATTACACAGCCAGCCACCACGTCAATGCCAGCGGCAAGTTTCAGTGTGTTTAGTAGCCGCAGAGCAGTATCCTTATTTATTTTAATTTGTTTTGACACACTTTGTTCACATAGATGACTGTCAGGATGTGTCATTACAGGCTTGGTCATTGTTTAAGACCTCTTGAATCACAATGACGATTGTGCAGCATGAGCTTTGTTTTCTTTTATTGTGGCTTTCCTGACATTTCACATAGAGTCATTAAAAAGGCATTTTGTTCCTCTCACCTGGCAGTGGACGAAACGGAAACGAACTTTGGAACTGTGAATCATCCGTCCATAATTCTTCACATTGATGCTGCTTTTCTTCCAGCCACAGGCCGGGTCGTAGGGAGGATCCCATTTTATGTTCTCTATCGTCTGCAGATCTTTATGGGACATTTCCTGCAAACGTTTGGTGAAGTTTAGAGATGACATTAATACACCAGTTAAACCTGCTGTTAAAAACTGCAATAAAATCACAGCGCACGCCGGCTGGTATGTATAGGGGATAGTGTCATGTCCTATGAGATGAGGTTTTTACCTTCCTGGGGGTGACAGTGCACAGGATATTGATGATGCTGTTCGACTTCTCCTGTCCCTCTTGGGGATTCTTTTTGCGAAACAGGCGACTGCTGTCCAAGAGAGAAGAAAACCACTTGTTATGAATCACTGTTTATCTTTTTTATGTTTGCTTCCCAACTACAGTGTCAACAAGTAACATTTCCTGTTTATTGGAGTTCACTGTCATATTGTTGTCAGATGGAGAGCTGACCTAAATACAACATACTGTTTCTTCAAATTCGCTTATTTCCCATTTTCCCCACACTAAAGTCACATTCTGAACCATGAACTGCTGCCAGACTTGACCGGCTTTGAATCGTGATTTGTGCCTCATATAAATTAACCAGATCCCCTTCCTTTATCGTCAATCCATCAGTGTCAGCCATTTAAATGATAAGAACAATCAGGTCTTGTGTCTCTGATTGTGAAGACATGCATACGGAAATCAGCATTCAATGTCCCTCTTTGTTTGGATGACTCTCATGTGTTACCATTAGTGTCACATCTTTATGAGGGAGCTCCCCCGCATACAATCATAAGGGCTGGAGACTGCCCTGACAATATCAGCTTGTAGTTTATCTGCTTATCTGAGCATATGTGTGCCAGTCTCCTTGCAACAACACAGGGTTTTTGTTTGCATGGTGGGAATCAAGGCCTGCCTTATCAGGAAGTCCATGTCTAGCATCAATCATTGATTAGAGCGAAATGAGTGATGCTATTCCACTATATCCGTTTTAACAATGCAGTCTTGTGCAGAGAAAATATGATTAACATTCATGCTGATGCAATTTGCAGTTGCAGAGTGAAAGAGGAATGTAAATAGCAGCCAGGTAGCGTAGTGGATTTGGACACCCCACATACTCTTTGTCACTACTTTATCATTCAACTGCTACTATCTGCTCTTCTCTGGGAGGAATACCTGAGCCTGGCCTGATTCACCAACACAAAAGAGCAAGTAGGCAAAACGGGCAACAAGAACACAGAGTGTGTTGTCAATGCTGATCGACCAAACTTGTCCTGCCTCTAGTTTGACTTCAGAATCCAAGAGCTACATGGCACCATACCCATCACACAGCACATGGTGAGAGACTGGAGGCTAATTAGAATCAGATGAGAGGATCCAGCAGGGTGGGCTGTACCAAGTGTAACATGACCAGGCATTTAAATCTTGAGGATTAAAGAAAACCAAATAGAATAACAAGTATAACCCATTAATGTCAGTAGGTTCTTATATTCATCTTGAGATCAGATCGCTCTGAGCTATTAACTTATATATCAGGTGTCATAAACCAGATATTATATATAATTGCCCACATGTGATGATATGGATAAGAATAAGAATAAATAATAAATGAGATCAGGTCCTGATTTGGGAGGGAAACCAGAGTCACTGACAGCTGGCAGAGATGCAAAGGAAAGACAAATGGTGATCATTGATACTGTTGGCTAGACAGGCACCACTCAGGCAGGACTCAGATCCTGTGCTAACATATGATCCTGACCCTGGCCTCACAAAATTCACAACCTCTGTTTCACCCCACTGCTCAAACCCTGAGAAATACCAAGAATTCCTTCCAGCTGAAACATGCGGTCTAAAAAAACAAAAAAGGGCAGTCAAGGGCATGACATGTCATCCGTGTGGAGCAAACACAGTGACACAAGTACAGTAAGAATACCTGAACAGGTTTTAGTTTCCTTACCTGTTTCTGCGTATGAAACTCTTGCTGGAGAATCTGAAGTTGTGCTGGGGGACACATGACATGCTGCTCCCCATGCTGCCGTGGTCTGTGGGCTTCGAGCCGCTCTGAACAAAAACTGTCCTCCTTCTGTGATGGATGATAGTAATCCAAGAGGGCAGTGCTTTCCCTGCTGAAGTCAGACTTGTACTAAGGGGAGAAATTGGCAGGCTGAGGGTTGTGTAGAGTGTGTTTGCGTAAAAGGGGCGGAGTTTGGGTGCTGTGTCACAGGCTGTGTGTGTGAGTGGTGAACAACCAGCAGGACTCACACCTCCTATGAGTTGCCTCTGTCTGCTAAATCAATCCCAACAACAAAGACAGGGGTGCTCAAGGAGAAGTGTGCCAATTCACACCTTCCAGGAACCAAATGGAGCTCATTGTTGGGTCAGCAGTGTAATGAGTGACCACTCAACATGCTGGATGGTGTGTGTGTCAATCAGAGGGGAAGATGGGAGCTTCCACTGGCAAGTCCAGACATGAAAAAATGCTGGCAGACTTAAGTTCCCTATTTATCATTGGTCTACATTCTTTAAATACATCAGGGGCAACATATCATTTTGAAACTTAAGTAACTGGGAAGTGTTACATTGCCCATGTTGATTTTGTTATACTAATTTGAAGAGAAAACATTTGTAGAGGTTGTAAATAAAAACTACATAAACACAGGATGTATCAGGTGCCTTCTTGTTTTCAAACTCTGGGAACAAGAGATTTTAGAAAATAATTTCTTTCCTTCATCACTTTTAACACATCACCCGTCAGTAGGAAGAGAAGGCAGGACAGTTTAAACAGGATGCTTGCTATTCAACTGCTCTTATTTTCATAAGGCAGGAGGTGTATGCAAACATATATTGTTTGCATATAAGGACTTCCTCGTTCCGAGCCACCCGCTGGAGATTTAACTTGTTCCAACAAAAATGTAATGAAAGTGTGTAAAAGGGGTTGTTCTTCCTTTGTGTTTATGTTTTCTTCTCAAGGGATGTTCAGTCTAATAGAGTAATCCATTTGTTTTGCTAATACAGCCAACATTGCAGGAAGTTAAAGGTGAAGTTAATCCTCCAACGGAAGTGACCATTTTTACTTTTCCATTCAAACATTTTAAAAGTCATAATTTAGCAACACTAAGCGGTGTTACCAATCAGACCGAGGAGTCAAATGCTCATCATATTGTGTTTGTTAATCAGGTCATTGTTGTTGATAATCTGCCATGCGGCAGAATGAAACACATGTAGATGTAAAGTAATGGGAACCTGTATAGCCGGATTATTCAAACGGATGCACCTGAGGCAGCAACAGTCACCCGCTTGTTAAGCAAACTGTAGACTTGTCACCTTCCAGCCTATGAGATGCATCATTGTTCTCTGAAACCCTGTTTGAGGGAACACAGATCGCATGAGCAAGTAATTCAATCAATGACGAATACTGATTGAACTGCATGTGGTGTGGAAGATTTTAAAACCTCCTAGTAAGTGATTGTCTAAAACAAAGAAAATGCCTTTTATTACATCAGCACACAAAGGGAAGACAGATAAAATAGATGACTCAGCCTTCATTTCACTAAGTTAATATCTGCTGCTGACATGATTAGCACTGAGTGGGTTTTGTTTTTCAGAATGCAGAAAACAAGGGAACTCACCTCCAACATGCTCATGATCAGAGGCACGGCCTCAAGTATTTCTTCTATAGATTCGAGGGAGGAAATTTCTCATAAAATGTCCCAAACTTTTTTTTTGGGAAATTATTCTCCCTGAGGTGAAATGATTAATTTAATGATGTCATGAAGCATTTGATGTCATGGTAGACAATGGAAAAAAACTAAATTAATTAACAATCCAAGATTTCAGAAGTTTACTTGACAGCAAATCACAGGTAACAACTTCTAAGCTACATTCCTGCGATAGCAGTAAAGACATAGTACCTTACAGTAATCCATTAGATATGTATAGCAGAGGAAGCATAGGGGTAATAAGTAAGGGTAGAGATGACTGCAATTATAAGGCAAAAATAATGTATCTACATTTTCACCAATTATTTGAATTGTAACATTTTATTTTTTCTTGGAGATTTTTCATAAAATCTTTATAGTGAGATTTGGGGGTTACAAACAATTCTGTTGTATTGTGTGATTTTAATTTACTGTCAATATGTTTGCTAAATAATGTCACCTTTTCTTTTTCTTAACATTTTCTTTTTTTCATATTACACATTCTCACGGCCAAGACTCATGGCTATTACAGTATTTAGACAAGTCCGCCATGGCAAAACAATGTACAAAATATGATTTCTCAGAATTAACTGAAATAATGTAATGCAGCCAGTGACTAATCATTTATATTCATGTGAAAGCACCTTTTTAGTGTGGATGTGGATCATCATGGAAAAGCAAAAGGATGAATTTGACATGCAGCCAGCTTGGTGACTCACCCCTCTGTTTCTTCTGTAGCCAACAGAAGAAGAAAAAAAGGGATTTTTCTTTCACTATGAGGTAAATCTAGTTTCAGTTTGAGGTTTCAGGTGAAGTGCATCATCCAGTTTTTTACCAAGATTTCACCATTCATTGCATGAGGAACCTACAGTAAGTTAAATCAGAGTGGGTAGATGAGTACAAATCTGCCCCCCTAAATATAGTAAAATATCAGTTACCATCTTAAAATTTGTAAAAGTTTTACACCCATTCTAGCAATGGGTTTCTACACCCATTCTAGCAATGTCATTTAGACCGCAAATTATGTCAAAGCAGGATCCAGGGTTAAAAAACACCAAAATTAACCTTTAAACTTGGCAAGTTGATAATACCTCAGATTACGTTTAATGTGATTAGCCTATATTGTAAGTTAAATCTTTTCAATAAAGTGTTTAATAATTAATTAATAAAATAATTAAAGGTGTTTAGTTGTGATTTACACTTATGTTTAAAAAAAGTTTATTCATCATCTTCTACATTTTTAAATTATGATAATTAATATAAGTAGAGTTTAGACTCAAGACAGGAATTTTGACTTAATAGCAGCAAATGTGGCTATTATTAGACCACTCACTTTGTAGGTTCAGATTATTATAATACATCACACTCTTACATTTTTGTGTAGCTTTGCACTATGGCAAGAGAAAATACTGTGTGCTTTGCCAAAAGCAACACCACAACTAGAAAGATAAACAGCCCATTCATTTTTATTTGCATTCATTCATTTCCTGAATAAGTTATTTTCAAATACATAGTAGCCCTCATAGTCTTCCCTTAAAATGAATGACTTTATTAGGCCTATTTTATATATTTTGTTTTTTCAGCCTGTGCTCTACATATAATGTACGTCTCATTGAGCCCTTTTTGATTAAATCAGACAATATGCAATTGGACCAAAGTGAAATACACTTAATCTGGGTTCTAGGTTTCTCTGTTCAAAAGACAAAACCTAAATGACATTTTCATAATCTCACTCCCTCCATGTGGGGCTGGTTGAACTCTGGCTCTCTCCGAGAAGTCACTTGTTTGTGTTTATCCAGACTCCAGGGGTGAGAGCAGTGGTGCTAAAGTCACACCTCAGGCCATTAAAACGGAGTCTGGATATGAGGCCCCCAACATCAGATGTCTAACGGAGAATCAGACGTGCCAAAGTTCTCACACAGGAGGACCATAACACAATCTTAATTAGACCTTGGCCCTCCTTTGAAGGCAAGATCAGTCAAAGTCAAATTAACTATTTAAACATCTAAATATAGTATATCCCACTTTTTGTCACATGCCTCAAGTTTATATGTTTTGTAGTAACATAGTGAAATGACCAAACATGAGACTGGTTTTATATAAGGTAAAACACATGGAAAATTGGGGTCACACATTAATTTGGACTGAAACAATGGAAAGCAATAGACAAGCGAGGCAGTAAGACAAAGATAGGAGTGTGCTGTCATGGCATGTTTGACAAGATTTTTTGTCAAATGTATTTTCTGGGATAGGCCCCTTGAGATGTACCATCTCGTTTTCGAGGGGGTCCCTAACAATATACATATCATATATACATACATACACATACAAAATAGAAATACGGTATAGCAACATATATAAACAGACAAAAAAACAAAACAAAATGTACATTAATTAATGAAAAATTAACAAGCACAGAGTAGCCAAATTGGCCAATAGTATTAATAATTATCAACTACATATGACCAGTAAATTCAGACAGCTGGTATAAACATCTGGTTTGAGAATAAACAGAGACAGTGTTATTGATAGGAGCAAGTACAGTCAGTGTCAAGTATGACACGGCATGCTTAAACATACCAAGTGATATAATGAATCTTACATCAGCAAGTATTCCAGTCAGGTTTATGATTTCCTCGGAATTCAGTTGGTATCACTACCGTAAAAAAAAAAAAAAATGAAAAAAAAGAACAGCCTAAAATGCCTTGGGTGCTAATTTAATCCATGTCAAAATCAAGTGTCTTCTTCATTGAGCCAGACTTTTTTTATATTGTACTTTTGATATTTTTCAAATCTAATCTGACCTGATTTTATATAATCCACAGTACACATAATACAACTAATGCACTGTGGTACGACAGTGGCAGGTTTGTTGAGACTGTCAGAGGTGTTAAATCAATTTTTTAAAACTAATATAGGGTTGTCAAGCCTGTGCAGAAACTTGCTTTTTAGTTTATGTTTGGCTTGGACCCAAAATTAGAGTTTGATAATAAAAACAGAGCATCTTCTTGTGTTCAAAACATATCATCATGATTTTTTTTAGACCTTTACTGTGACATTTTTATAATATTGCTAACAGGCAGTTTCTATCTAGCCCTGAAACTGAAAAAAAACCCCTGATTATTGTCTTCTTATCTTTCATTAGCTTATTTCTTTTATTTTTCTACCACTTTTTTTGGTCTTTGTACACATTTCATAATTGATCTATTGAAGTATCTGTGTTCTTCTGTAGGCTGCCTTAGGCCATCTTGAAAATCTGTTCTGAACGTTGAATGTTTTTTGTCATGATTGTCAAACCTATTTCAAAGCTGATACATTTTTTCTCCCACTGTACATCAGCTGTTGGGCACACCTCTTGTTCTTGTGCTTGCTGCATCGTTAAAGCCGACCGCATCATGTTTCTTCTTTACACATTTCCATAAGATGTACAGTCGTAAATAGCTATCATGGCGTTGACTGATTTTCCATTTCAGGGCTGCTCGTATCTTAAGTAGCAGGTTGAAAAGTGTATGGCCTCTTGCAGTAGGTGTTGTGGTCCAGTTGACACTTCAGTCCCTCCAGAGAGGGTGACCACATCCCCGTGACCTGATAAGGGCTGTGCAGCGGCTGACACCGGGGAAAGAGGAGAGGCTCCAGTGGCAGGAATGTGGGGATGATGCCCCCCCCCACATCCACCCGGATCAGCTACAGCGGCTCTTTCAGAGTGAACACATTCATCTAGACGGGTTGTAAACTCATTAGCATCTTCAGCAGAGGTGACTCACAGCTACAGCAATCAGACATGGACATAACACACAGCTTTGAATTCTTACACATACTGTATGGGCACACATGAAAGTAATACTCCAGCCACATTCTACCATGTCAGTTTTGATAGCCACATATGTGCTTATGGTTGATTAACTGCTCCTCCTCTTCATCCCTCATTGCATCAACACTCACGGGAGCTCCAGGCTGTACAGGAAGCTTTGCATATTCATATTTAAGTTGTCTGATGTTAATCACAGACTGATCAATGAATGGAAAAGGATGTGAATTATGCATCCTGAATATCTTCAGATTTTCTTGATGACATTGTGATTTGTTTTTGTTTGCTTTAAAAACTTGTCCCCATAAGAATCTGCTGTAGCTACAGTCTGATAGCCGTTCTGCATGCAGACAGAAACATCACATATTTAAAGCCACCATGAAAGTCTACAGTGCTTGATTTGGGGTGGAATATCAGACTTAATCCTGAGCCAGTGCAAAACTTGTATACTTTCTTATTCCACTCGTTTCAAAGACAAGTCAGATTCTATGTGCGCTTGGGAGAAAATGACTGCTTTTATTTATATTTACTTTTATTACCTCGGTTATCAGTTTCTTACTGAGTTTATGGTCTCAATCAACAGATCAACATTGTGTAAATGTGTAAATTAGAGTATGTCCAGTCATGAGACATGCTTTTTTTCCCCCTCTCCCATTCAAAGCTGCAGTGTGTATATTTGGTCTGTGAACGTGTTTTGGGAAGAGTGGGAGTTCATAGGTTTGAGTGTGTGCGGAGACCACCACAGGTGT
The DNA here is from genome assembly GCA_037577475.1 of Chaunax sp. Z400. Taxonomy (NCBI): domain Eukaryota; kingdom Metazoa; phylum Chordata; class Actinopteri; order Lophiiformes; family Chaunacidae; genus Chaunax; species Chaunax sp. Z400. The sequence continues at coordinate 15,967,398 of CM075195.1, read as the reverse complement.
GAATGCCATGTGACTGAGGTCAAGAAGGGTAAAGTGAGAGTGTTCAGCTGTCTGCTTAGATCACTATGATGCATGTTGGAAAGGTACCAAGTAACAGCGAGTGTACAGTGAGCCTAGCAACAAACTTTGTTAGCAACACAACCGTCAGTGTGTGTGTGTGTCTGTGTGTGTGTGTCTTTGTCTGTGTTTTCAATGGGCATTTAGCAGCTTCTCTTATCCGGTGCGACATACAGTGAATGCAGATTTTAGCAGATGCAGGGATAAAACCTGCTGCTTTAAGTTACATAATATGTTTTAGATTTTGTCCCACCCATTGTGTCCATTTGTTCAAATTCATCAGGACAGTTATCACATCTGAAAACATCTTTATTTCATTTTTACAGTGTATTGCTTCATTTTGCAATAGTGCAAAATTCAATATCTTCAAGTTCCTCATAAATAACATATAAATAAATACCTGTCACCACACTTGTTACAAACTAAAAAACTACAGTCACATTGAAAATGCACAAATGCATTTAAAATAAGCCATCTTTCTATTTACAGTTCGATCAGCAGGATGGAGGTCTTACATGGTTTTGTGCGCCTTTCTCTTTCAGTCTTTACAGAATAACAGCATCTCCGTACGAACATCAGAGCCTCTATTTTACTGGGTCCACTCCAACAAATGAAAAGTAAGGTACCTTTAGACTAACAGATCCTCGTTAACAACATTCTTCAAAACAAAAAAAGGAAAAAAAGGCAACCTCACAGAAGTTTGAAATGGTATCACTGCATTACAAATGAACTGGACTGAGGCTGGGTAGTAGCTGAGTCAAAAAGAGTCAAAGTGATCCACGTATGTTGGAAGAAGCGTTCTGTAGCTAATATATCTGGTTAATTATAGGGTTGTTTCTAGTTCAACTTTATTGCGATTGAGTTGGATCCATTTCAACGATGAGGTAATATAACAAGACACCACACTTGATGGAGTGTGAAAGGGAATATGACCGCAAGGGCCAACATCATTACTCATTAGCGTCAAGTGTTGGTATACTGTAGGTAAACTAGTTCTTGCTTTTAAACTGGCTTGTGTCCAAGGATTATCTTCAGCTCCATGTCCACTTAATATCGTTGAAAAGTAGGATTAAAGACAACATAGAGTCATTTAATTGCCTGGTCAATATGTTTACAAGCAACTAAAGCCTTTTGCACAAATGAGGCAAACATAAGGTGCAGTTTCATGTGAGAACTCGTTTGTGGCAGTGAGGAAACATCTAGGAATACAAATGAAGTGCATAACAAAATTCAACAATGAGGTCTCTTAACCAGGAGAAACTCCAAATGCACACAGACTGAACAACTATCCCCTCACACTTAGACATTCTCTTTGTTATTTCCATTGATGATATGCACACACACAAAATAAATATAATAAACTCTCTTAAATAGGAAAAGGTCAGCTCTGTTCCTTTTCTAGGCATCTTAAAAACTGAATATATTATAAATAATATATTTTACAAGCGCATATTTTTCAACATAATTATCCTGTTGTTGTTTTTTTTTTGTTTTTTTTTAACAGGATTCAAACTCTGGGCCGGCCTTTAGTTTTGCATCTAGTTGGAGTCCATGATCTCTTGTTGTGCGAGGAAGGGTTTAACATTGCATGTTACTGCCACCTAGTGTGACATAGCAGCACTACAACATTTTATCCTCCTGTTAGGAGTCAATTCCAGTATGTAAACATGCACGGTATAACCAGTTAAAAGCTACATTCCAAAAGAAAAATCATTCAGTTTCTCTTTTTTTTGGGGGGGGGGGATATTATTGCAAAAACCCTCAAAAGAAAAATCTTGCAGTGGACAACAGCATCAAAGCAAAAACAAACATTTACATCACACATGACAGAATTAGATGGCCACATGTTTAAGTCTGTCAAACAGTGTTAGAGTGGTGGGGGGAGATGTGAGGTGAAAGGAAGATCATTCAGTGCCAACACAACGTTTTCAGGGAACATATTTGTATTCTTGAAGGGAGTGGGAGCTGGTATCTGCATGGTGGAGCGGTATAGTGGAGCGTCAGGCATCCAGACTAGATGCAGTGCAGTCCAGAATTAATTATTAACTTGATAAAGAGCAGCCACACCGAGCCACACAGCCCCCCACCTCCCAATCCATTTACCTGTCCCCTCCTTCTCAAACCGAGCAGTTGCGTCTCTTCCCAGAGCCAGTCTGGGCTGTAGCAGCAGAGGCTGAGGTCAGCCAAGCGGTGACCCCGTGTCAAAGGCTGGTGGAGGAAACTGAGAGGGTGGGCGAAGAGGGCGGTGGGAAATTCAACAGCTCCAGCACAGCCACACCCACACTGCTGCGCCGTGTGAACATACAGGAGGCTGCGACCCATTTATTGCTGCGTGGGTTGTACTTCTCGATAGAGTTGAGACTGGAGCTGCCGTCATTACCTCCCACTGCGTATAGCCAGCCATCCATAGCCACGAGGTCATGGGTGCTCCTGGAGAGAAAGAAAAAAAAAAATACAAAATATTACTTCCATATGTATTCTACAGCTACATTTTTAAAAATCCAATATTCTGATTAGTGTTTGTCGCTCATGTCTGCAATGAATAATAATCTCTATGCATTCTGTTTAATATTGCTAACTCTAGGTAGAGTGCTAAATGAAGCTAACACCTTATAATTTAGAGTGGGCATGTGTGATTGAATGGCGCAGCCCAGCCCCAGCATCATTGGCAGGGTTGGGGTTAAGATAACCACCTGTCTCCCAGTATCCACAGTGTTTCCTCTTCTAACATTTTGCCATGGTGGGACCTGAAGGAAAAGTAGTAAGATGGTGCCTGGGAACAGGCCAGAGAGGCGACCCGTGACCAGATTATCAGACTTTATAAATAAAAAGGTAGCACAGTGTGGATAGAGACGCCTCAAAGACTAGACATAATGCGGACCCAGCGAGGAGCATTCCACCTGTGTTGGATCCGTTCTGAGCTAGCCGTCACTCTGTTCGTAGTGTCCAGTCTGCAGCACAGTACCGACCCTGATGTCTGTTACTTTGATCCAGTGGGTTACTTGAAAAACCTCCTCTGAAACACCTCAGTGTTTGTATGTGACACAGTCAGCATCACCGGGAATCCAATGATGGACTAATTCATACCATAATAAACAGAAGGAAAAAAAAACCCAAAGCACATAAACATGTACATGTAGCCTGTAGCCCAGTAAGACATGTGAAAACACTAGCTTTAACACAAGGTTTAAACTATCTTTAATTAATTGACTTTTTTTTTTTTCATTAAACCCGGATTCGAGTTATTTGAGTTTGATTTATCTATTAAGATTAAGAAGCACTTTCAACATCGGCATTTTCTAACTTATTTTTTGAAGAATTGAGGTGATCACAATTTCTTGTTGCGTGTGCGCTGATTTAAATTAACATTTATTTGCACCTTTATGCCTGTTAACAATCATTTATATAATGTGTTAAGAAATGATCTATGTATATGGGAACTGACAAAAAATGTCATGCTTGAAATTTATTATTGGATGCACCTAAATTATCTGCTTGTGTACCTAAATTCAAGAGTGCATGATGTACATGTACTGAGTCTTCAAATGAGTAATGTAATGTAATGTAATGTAAGGTAAGGTAATAGCGTAACTATGACAGTGTTTCACACATGTGTAGGACTGAAATGGCGCCTGCTCATTTTCTTAAGTATTTAAACTTAGTACATAAAATCTCTATATTGACAATATTAAGGACAGGAATAAATTTGGCTCAAGGCAGTTTCATTCCTCGCTCTGGTGGCTCGTCTCTAAAATCTCCCAGGGGGGTTTTCCATGTCAAACATTTATTACCGGCAAACTTAATGATTGCTTCCACTCCATCACATTTAAATTGAGTTGTGACACGTTCGTATTTGCCATATTTAGTTAATAGAGTTGATTTAACGTCTTTCCTTATCATACTGCAACTGCTTTGACAGACTTCTTTTTTCGGTGAACCCGTTCTCCAATAAGAATTGTGGGTGCAGACTAACCTGCGTATGTTCATGGGAGACACTCCCTCCCAAGTGTTGGTCTTTGGGTTGAACCGCTCCACAGAGTTCAGGCAGCTGGTGCCATCATTGCCTCCTGCGACGTAGAGCATGCCATCCAGCACGGCCACCCCGGCGCTGCTGCGACGACTCAGCATGTTGGCAATAGCCGTCCATGTGTTGCTCTGTTAATCAAAACAAGTGGCTGAGCACTGGACACGTGTTCATAGATTCAGCCATAGTTATGACTCTGTCCTTGCAACAAACAAGTTGCTTTGATGATAAATTTAACAGCGTTCAATTTACCTGGGGGTCATATTTCTCTACTGTTGCGAGATGTGAGGAGCTGTCATAACCTCCCACTGCATACAAGTTGGTATCTAAAGGGGAAAAGGGAGTTAACAGTCCGAATGTAAATATTAGTGGTCACATACCAAGTTGGAACTCCCTCTTAATTTCAGACATTAACATTTAGACAGTGAAACATAAACATATAGTTAGAACAGCATGTTCATAATATCATGTTTGTTGGAAGTTCCTACCCAGAGTTGCTACTCGTACATATCTTCTACGGGTGCTCATGGCAGCGATCGAGGTCCATGTACTGGTCAAAGGGTCATATCGTTCTGCACTATGAGAAGAGACAACGGCTTCAGTATAATAATACTGCAAAGCCGGCCTGATGTCTTTTGTGACCTGGCCTTGAAAACACCATCAAGGCAAACAGAAAGCTACAACAACAATTTATAAGTATAATGATCCATCCATCACCAAAATGCCAGCAAGTTTTGTACCTATTGAGGCATGAAGCTCCATCATAACCTCCAGCAGCGTACAGCAGGCCGTGCAGGACAGCTACACCCAAACAGCTCCGCCGTGTTCCCATAGAAACCTCAGGTTGCCAGGAATTTGTGATGGGGTCATAGGACTCCACGGTAGCGAGGTCTGAGGTGCCATCATACCTGAGGAGATGTGGATGTGAGACAAGGTCAGACAAGGTTTCTGATTTATTAAAAGTCGAGATAAACAGAAAACCCATCAATGCTTATAAAGAACATAAAGATGAAGCTATTAGTTTTTGCATCACTCAGAGCCATATTACGTGTAAATCATCCACATGTTCTACCTGACAAAACTGCCCGACTTCATAAAAGTCACGTTTAGTTCACATCACACAGTGCAGTGTGAGTATGAGATGAGATGGTGACTTGCTAGTTTTGTGTCAACACTATGTTTCTCATCACTCACCCTCCAACAGCATAAAGTCTGTTCCCAATGGCTGCCACGCCCACCCGTGCCCGCCGGGTGGACATGGACGCCACCATGTGCCACCGATCTGTCCTGGTGTCGTATGCCTCGCAGTCTCCATGGATTGCAAACAGGCTGCCACCCCCTGCAGAAACACATAATAACAACATCATTTCAGGAGAATATTTTGGCTTATTTTGGCAGGGATTTTGTCTGAAATCCAGCTTCAATCTTGGGCCTAGAACCAGCACCAAGTTTACTCTTTATTGTCATGCAGGGTTGTTGTTTTTTGGCGGGGGGTGGGGTGTATTTAGGAGATTTCTATCTTGATATACTGTATGAAAAATGTTTTGTAAGTAAAAACATGTTTAATCTTAAAACCAAACAATTGAATTAATATGGTTTAATTTAGAATTACAAAGTGTACAAGGTGAAAACAACAGAACATGATTGAATTACAAATCATAACATTTTTAATATGCAGTATTTCAGGTTTGTATACCTATGTTAATATTCAACCCTGATTCTACAAAAGTTAGGGTGCTCTGTAAAACATCAATAAAACAGAATGTGATAATTCCCTAGAAAACATGGGGAGAGGTTCACCACTTTGTGAAAATCTGTGCATGCAAATATTCCAACAGTTTAAGAATGTTTCCCAATTTGAGGGTTTTACCATTTGCAGTCCATAATATCATCAAATGATTCAAATAACCTGGCTACATCTCTCCACATAAGGACAAAAACCAACGTTGAATGACCATGACCTTCGATTCCCTCAGGTGGCACTGCGTAAAAACCCAACATGATTCTATGAAGCATATCACTACATAAGCTCAGGAACACTTTGGAAAACCGTTGTCTGTAAAAACAGTTTGTCGCTGCACCTACAAAAGCAAGTTAAGACTAGTTTTTTGGAAATCATTGACGTTGTGTCCTCTGGGCTCCTGGACAAGGATCATCCACATTGTTTCTAGAGCAAAGTTCAAAAGTCAGTATCTGTGCCAGTATGGGGGGTGTTACTGCCCATTGCATGGGTTACTTGCATATCTGTGAAGGCACAATTAATGCTGAAAGGTATGGGAACAACATGCGCTGCCATCTAGATGACGTCTTTCTCAGGGACATTCTGCACGCCTTACAACGGCGTGGCTTTGAAGAAAAAGAGTTGGAGTATAAACTGGCCTGCCTGTAGTCCAGACCTGTCCTCCATTGAAAATGTGTGGCGCATCATGAGGCGCCAAATGCAACAACAAAGACCTTGAACTGTTGAGCAACTGAAGTTGTACATCAAGCAAGAATGGGACAAAAATGACACTTTCAGAACTTCCAACAATTAGTGTTCTCTCTTCCCAAACACTTACTGAGTGTTGATAAAAGAGAGGCGGTGTAACAATGGTAAACACGCCCCTGTCCCAACTTTTTTTTAAATATGTTGCAGGCATCACACTCAGAATGAGTGAATATTTAAAGGAAGTGACATTCATTACAAACATATTTAACAGTCAAATGAGTTCAAAGAAATGTTTCACTTAAATGCAATGAACTGGGGGGAAAAAAAAGTATATGACAATATTATAAAAATCCCAGACAATTTCTAGTCTCACTTTAGAATTGTGTCTCCTAGCTCTGACAATGCTGCTGTTTGCCTACCATGAGAGTGAAATTAATTGATCTGTGGCCTATGTGTACCCTAGTGGGTACCTTCAGGAGCACACTGACCAACGGCGAAGAGCACAGGGCTGGCGCCCTCACAGCGTCGCAGGCGCGTCCGGCTGTTGCTGAGGACTCCTCTCTGTTCAGGCATCAGGTGATACTTAAGAGCCTCTATCAGCAGATCCTTGCATTCTGAATGGTGACGCACCAGCAGCTCTGTATCCACGTTGCTCATCAGGAAGTCTCGCCTCAGCAGTGGCAGCCGCACACACTTCATCAGCTAACAGGGGAAGAAGGATGGTGAGCGGTGAGTTGGGGGTCAGGGGAAGGGGAATGGTGGAAATGTGATGAGGTGTTTCACAGATTATAGTCAAACTAAAAATATTGTGTGCCAAGAAATCCTTTCTGATAAGATGAGACATGTCTTACCCAGGGTACATGCTGCCTGCGACCATCAATGTCATGTTTCACCCAGCTCAACACAGCCCGATATACTTCTTCTTCAGATGGCACATTGAGATTGTCACTGGAGATCAGATCCAGGACCTGGAAGGAGAAAACAAAGCAGATGGGTACAGACATTTTACATAATAATTTACATGAGCAACTTCAAAATTAGCCTCACAGGGCCAGTAATTCAACTTTTACCGTCAGAGGAGCACTTACTCGCGCATTGTATTTAAAAAAACAGAAACAGTCACTGAGAAAGCTTCCTGACCAAAGATGTCATCACACAGGAAGTAAATTGCTTTGTCCACGGAAAGTATTCAAATCTGCATGTGGTACCTGGTACCGTCTGCTAAACTCTTTCCTCCCGTCCTCCCTTCTCTTCTCCTCCCTGTCCCTTGATTTGCTGTACTTTACCGAGACTGATATCTGAAAGGGCTGGCAGTGTCTGTGTCATTTCAAAATGAAATTAAAATCGACACAACCGATTCAAAATAAAGCACAACAAAGCCATCAACTCTGCCCATTCACACAGAAATGCTTGCGTGTTATACTGAGGTCTGTAGGTACTACTGTGTGTGTGTGTGTGTGTGTGTGTGTGTGTGTGTGTGTGTGGGTGTGTGTGTGTGTGTGGCACGAGTGCTGCAGTCTGAGTGGCTGGCTGGCGCTCTTCCCAGATCAACCCAGAGCTGGCAGGGCTGGGTGGGGTCGGAGCAGCCAGCTGCTGTCTTGCTGGCCAGATCAAGGCAGCAGTTAGCCGCCTCGCAGGGACAGCCTCCACGAAAACCAGTCACACAGAAAAATACTGCTACTGCTGCCCCACCCTGCAATCTCTCTTATACCTCTGCATGCACATCCAAAAATTCCAAGACATTTTTGTTCGTGTTGTGTTAGGAGTCAGGTGGGAATTGAGGTTATGTTAAGGTTTGGAATGAATTAGTTATGGTTAAGGTAAGGGTGATTTTATTTAGTGTCAACAATAGTTGGAGGCCAGAGCATTGTCCAAACAAGGATAGCTGCACAAACTTGAGTGCATGTGTATGCGTGTGGGTTGGAGATGTAAAAGAAAACAGGTTTTACAACTGTATTAACTTAACTTATAGAATGGCGAATGCATGGATGAAAAGGAGTCTTGGCTACGTAAAGATGCTCATACACACATCGATTAGGATGCCCTCATCCTTTGTTGTCTTTATAATACCATGCATGCGATCATCACTGGAGTATCATTAAAGGAGACTATTCACGATGCAGTGCCTTGCCACTTCCTTCACGGAGCATGGAAAGAAATATGGAGGACTTTTCTTTTTTTTTCTTTTTTTTTTTTACAGCTCTATGAGCTCAGAGTTCTTTAGAGCAGCCAGATCTGATGCAGATTAATGACAGACACAGAACAGCTGCAGACAGAATGGGGCGGTGAGCGAAAGGAAATAGAAAGACAGAAGAATGGAAACAAAGAGAAGAAAATTGTCTATTATTACATCTCCCTTTATGCGGCTTAACTTTCACTGTTGTAATGGCGCACACACTCCTATTTCAGACTCAGTTTCAGGGCACTGAAGGCCACAGATAGAGAGAGTGATGCTTTAACTTTCAAGAAGCACTATCTCTTTAGTGCTGTGGGGATGGTTCCCTACAGAGGCGATAAGATAATGGCAAAGTGATAATGGCAGCTGTTCATTACACGTTTTCACTGCTAATTTAATTCATTGTCACCTGGCAAGGCTCAACAGGCATGTGATTGAAACGAACAACGAACACACTGACATTACGCAACTTTCTTCTTTGTTGAGACACTGATGAGCTCCTCCTAAACCTGATAGGAGGAACACATCACCAGCTGGAATGGTAGATGTAGCCTGATATTGTGAAGCAAAAAACAAAACATAAGAAAGTTAAAAACACTACCTTAATTTCAGTCATTTTTGACAATTCAGGAATATTGAGATACTGAATCGCAAAAGGTGCAGGTTAAAAATGAGTACAGACGTAGTTTGGTGGTCATAGTGAAAATTATCGGCCAGTTTAACTCCCATAATAACAGAGATTGTGCCTACATTGTTTCTTTAACCTTTATATAACAAAGATGGTCTCTTTGAGAACAATGTGCTCTTTTTTTAGGACCACCCTTGTTCCTGAAGGCACCTAGTGCAACCACAGGCTGATTTCTGGTCAATAAGCAGCTCCTCTGGAGCAGCTGGTGCCACTCCTGCTAGTCTGGAAATCTAATTTGCAACCTACTGGCCACCACTGAACCACTTGAAGGCTAATGCTGAATTAGCAAGCCTGAATCTAACCTAAATTCCACCAAATCTTAGTTGTATATGGTAAAAAATAGTGGATCCATAAAAGGAAACCTATATTAATGCCTCAGAGAATCAAGCAATGCTATTCTGTCAATAAACAGTATAGCAGGAAAATGCCACAAGCTTTGCCTTATTACCACTTCCAGAAGAGGAACCACAATACTGCCACTCCTTTGCCCATGGGTTGAATTATTGATTGTTTGTCTAAGTTGACATGCCAGATGAAGTCCATGGCAGCACATTGGGATGATAAAACCACATGTACCTGATGTAGCTATGTGAAAAAGAATAGAGGTCCTACTAATGACTTTCAAAAACACAACACTGTGGCCACATCCCTCGGGGCCCTCTGTGATTAAAAACAAGTGTGGCTTAGATATATATAGAACAGTAAGTAAAAATGTGATAAACAATGTGCAGGATGTGTTTTCTTCGACATATATCTGATAGTAATTTCAATAAAATGAATTAAACGAGTAGAGCCAGTGTGTAGTAAGCAAGACGTTAACCCAAAAGTCCATCATTTTCTTTCATTTATTCATAATGCTTGACATTTTAAAGTAATATGACTCCCACTAGTTGCCACAAAGTAAAGTAGGATCAGGAAATTTTTTAATCCCTCAGTGACTGTCTTTCACAATGTTGCTAAATTCCATGGTAAGTACATCATCTGAGGAAGTAATTTCCAGTAGAAACAATTGTTTATTTCCCACCATAAATATGCCAAAATCAAAAGTGCTTTTTTTAAAAAAAAAAAAAAGCACCAATTGGCAGAAGATCAGCAGGAGACAGAAAAAGCATCACCCCTACCTGTTTCAGTGGCAGCAGCATGAACTCCTCTGTCTTGGACACCTCCACAAAGTGCTGCAGGACATACTTGTGTGCTGACTTGAGCAGGTCGCTGCAGGAGTGTGTGTCAGCGAATCCTCGGATGCCCAGGCAATTGGAGGGGTCCAGCTGGCTGAGGAGGAACTTACAGCAGGCGTCCCGCACCCCGTTGAGCTGCAGCAGGCTGGCTGCTGGGAGCAATGTCTAAGAAGAGTGTAATTTCAATAAAATACACAGTTATCAATTTGTTCGCCATGAGATGTGAAGAACGCGGACAAGGTAAAAACTCTAATTTGACCATCTTGTCTGCAGAAGTCAAATCCTCTACCTGCACATTGCCTTCTCCGACCACAATCTCTGCAGTGTAGGCGTACTGCACCAGCTGCTCCAAAGCCTGAGGGTCAATGTCATGCAGGGTCACATGGGTCTGCCGACTCTCCGACATCTCATCTGCATGAACACACAGAATGAGAGCTGTTATATTTTTCTTTCATAACCAGTGAAACTGATATAATTACCTCCCTCACACCGACACATGGCAGCTCCTGATGTATACAGCACGGGTGCCAAATGTCAGAATAACAGAATTTACAGACCATCTTAGAATAGAATAGAATAGAAGAATGATAAAAACACGATAAAAACACACATCTTATCAATTGTTGTGTGTGGAGGTTTTTAAAATTCCTGAATCTATACACTCTTGCCCAACATGGGTGTTCCTGTTGAACTATATGTCAGGGGGTTCTATGTCTACAATCAAATATTTGATTTCCTGTTAGAAGAAATTGCAAACACAATATCTGCAGGGGTGCTTTGATTTTTGCAGTTAAGATTATCACAGAAGATCAGCTGATTTTGTTAGCATGGGCTAATTAGAGACTGGGTCAGATTAGAGAGCCTTGCAGTCGAGTCCCATAGTCAGACAACTTACTGTCTGGACACCCATTGTACCCTCACAAAGGTCTGGTGTCGGGAGGAAATCTGAGACTCACAGACGTCGTCAGACCACCTGTGTCCCAGGCAGGAAAAAGGGGGGGGGGAAGTAATGATGCTGCAAGGATGAGGAGGCATTCACTGCACATATGAGCTGTTGTGTCATCAAACTCTGAGCAACAGAAAAACAGGATGTGTGTATATGAATGAACTTATGGACTGAACTTACTGGTAAACATAGCATGGAAGTAGGGGCTACAGGATGCCAGCACCACTTTGTGCGCCTTGATTTCTTTACTGGAGACATGGAGCACGATGTCACACAGCAAGCCACGCTGTCGCATCCTGTTCATGGACACGAAGGAGTCGTGGTAATGCCTCTTTGAATTGTGTGAGATGCTGTGGCCATCTCGGTTGAGCAGCTGCATGCCCCCTTCCATCATCGTGCCTGATGTGGCGGTCACGGGCTCTTGCCTGGGCCACAATCTGGGCAACTGAACGATGCAAGAAACCAGTCAGTTAGTACCACTCAGTTGTCATCAGAAGAAAAAAAAATCAAACTGCAAGAGCTTAGTTTATTTGCACGGACAGGTGTCCTGAGCAATCATTGTACCTCTTGTTACTGTACCCATCCTGACAGCTATGACAGGAAGCTTACCAGCATGACAGAAATACAATTACGAAGTTCAGGAGGCTTGATTATTTGACATTCAGCGTCAAGACTGATTAAACTGCTTTATGACAATAGAGAAAAGATTGACTTTATATCTTTAACTTGAATAAAATTAGTTAGTGGATTATCTTGGTTTATCCAATTACAATGACTGTGACAAGCATGTTTGATTGCACCAGCCTTGAAATCCCCGACTTCACCCCAGCTGCAGCCTCGGGTAGGCAGAGTGGGAGGAGAGAAGGATGTAGCATTAGCTAGCCTTTTCCTTTGTACTCTCATCCACCCTGCTCTCCCAAAGAGAACACACTTAAGAGTGTTGCATAACCATCGTCACGCAGCATCGTAGAAGTTGATGTCTGATGGATATTTAGGATGCACTAAAGTAAACTACAGGATGGGGTAGACTGCCGACATCACAGGCCTTGAACAAACTCCTGAAAATGTTTGCATTCACATACACTAAATTTGATGCTATGATACCTTACAAGGGTAGAGAAACATAACATAAACATCAGTGCAAAGTACACTGAACTCCACATGGGTGTGTATTGTTTCAGATATCCTTAAATGAGTAAATAAATATATTTACTATTTCACAATATACAGTCTGACATTTGAGTGAGTGTGTCCAACAGTTGTATGTATTTAGTGATGTTTTACTCTTTATTTTTCATTTTAAATTCATCATTTATATTTGTAAATATAAAAAGAGGTTTTGTGGCAATAACTCACGCTAATGAGGACAAACAGGAAAACACCATATTCTCATTTGAGGAGATTATTGATCAGTTTGAAGTCCAAACCACAACATATTATTGATTCTTACACAGTTAAACAGGCAATGCTGCAAGTATCAGTGCATCACAATTATATTGTTAGCAGATGTCATCACAGCTGCCTTTGGGTCCCATTTCTTTTGAACACAACAGACCACAAAAACACACCAACTATGTTCCTGTATGATGAAACAAAATACTCTTATGCCTAGGGAAATAACATGAGACAATAATGCAAAGTGAGACATGGATACACAGGAGGCTGAGGCAGAAGTAAAAACACAGACAAACATCATGCTCGTCCCTGGTGTATCTCTGGAAATCCTGTTTTGCCTCTCTGACTCCTTGATAATCATGCACGCTATTGTTGGATGCACAGACGTTGCAGTGTCGTCTCTCTGGGACAGAAAGTTGTTCCTCTTCATATATCAGCCGCTTAATGTGATCTGAAGAAACCCCAACCCCCACTCCATCTATTTTGAATAACAGCAGCTATCAGCTGCAGCTGCAGCAGCAACAGAAAGAATGAATGTAATTTCTTTACCGGTGTTGTTTTGCGGTAAGGTTGTCCTTGCACACAGTGACTTCCTCGGTGTGATGGGATATAAATCAGCAGCTGTCGCAGTCGGATTACTGCCAAATTGCTACCAATGTCTGATTATCTGTCCATATTCTGACTCAGGCAGACGAAAAATGAAGAAAGCCAATGTTTTGTGATGTGTGCGGTTGACGTCAATGCAAAAAAAATGCACGCAAGCTGACATACGTCTGTTAAGGTGGACCTGTCGAAGACGAAAGAAGCAATGCTGCACATGCTGTTGCAATGTGATAACGTGGGACGAGAGAGGCACACATAAAACATGAACAAAGCTGTTTCTTTAACGCACCTGTCAAACGCTTCTAATAGATTTTCATTTATATGACTTGACACACACGACCTTAAAAGCTCCCTTTTGTTTGGTCAGAGTCCGGAAGTGCGGTCGATAAATACATTTCAGCTAGCGCGAATGGCGGGGGCCTATATGGAAGCTCAGTAATTGGTCAGAACCCGAACCGTCCTCCTACGTCGTTTAAGCCTAACAACAAATCAAACAAACAGCGAACAAGTCACGAATTTAAAAACTCACATTCTTCTTTTCTTTTGATGGAATGTGTGCATTCACCATCCTAATATTAACACAAACAAAAGCAATGATTGTTCTCTTTAGCTCTGTGGCTTTACCCTTCTCAATGAAATGGCATTGCTTTGACAGTGGCGCCCCCTAGCGCACAAATAAGCATTGTAAAAACAGTGCGCACGTGGCGTGTTTTCATTTCACTTCTGATATATTATCGATACTAAATTTGCACAAACTAAAATAAGAAGTGGGTGAAAATGATTATTTTAGCCGTTTAGCTCCATTCACTCCCATTCATTTAGGACTTGCGAGCGCCCCCTAGGTGAATTGCACCCGGTTTCAGTACATTGGAATTAATAAGGAGTGAACAGGGTGTACGAAGAAGGGCTGTGGTTGTATCGACTTTATCACTGTGGCCTGGAACAGCAGATCCAGGAGGTGTATACAGCTTAATCATCCTCATAACATATTGGAAGAACAATAACACTAAATAAATTATTTTATTATTCTCTTCTTCTTTTTTTTGCATGTTATCTCTTTTGCATCTTTCTTATCCTAACTACCAATCTTTTATTGTTGGTATTATGCTATTATCATGCTTATTATATAGCTATTAGTCTCTGAAGGTGTGAATTAGTTTCTTTTATTCTTTTCGTGTCTCTTTTATCTTTTGTTTCATTAGTCACTTGGACATCACTTTGAATGGCATGTAAATTGCTTGAAAGGTGCTATATAGATAAAGTTTGAGTGATTAATTGACTGATTGATTGGGCTATATGATATGTGTGCTGTGCTCAGTGCTGACATGTGGGAACTGGAAACACACCAGTGGAGCAGGAAAGCTTGTTTCTATGTTTATTTCTTTTGGTGTTAAAAATAAGTCATGTGCTTGCCTTTACTACCCTGCTGGCCAGACGTGCTATTCTTTTTAAATGGAAACATTCCTCCCCTCCAACTCACGACCGATGGATACAGGAACTCTTAGAACACATAAAACTGGAAAAACTGAGATTCACCACTAGAGGATCCCTTATGGGCCTCGCTTCTTCTCTTCTTCTCTGCGGTACTGGCTGATCGCAAAACAACTTTAAGGTGCATACCGCCGCCTCCTGTACAAGAGTGTGCAACATCATGTCATTTAGTTTTTAGCTTACTGAATTTTTAAATTCTAACTATAAGCCTTGTGTCACTTAAAAAAGTAAATAATGCCTTCCTGGTGTTGAAGTCCTCACCACTTACTTCCTCTTTGTAAGCCCAGGTTTATTGCTATTTAAGGAAAAGGAAGGAAGGAAAATTCTCCCACCACAGGTCTACAACTGTCTGTGTCTCGTGAATGCAGCCCTAAATTCAATTTAAACCTCACGTGCGGCTTCAAAACACGTCTTGTTCTTGTACACAGCTTTGACAGTGTGATTTTAATTTCGAGGTTGTCGTGCTTGACGGTAGTTTTTTTAAATTATTATTTAGATTTGGTTGTGTTGATATTGATTGATTTTGATGTATGGAAAAATAGCCCAAACTATACCTGTAGTGACGGAGCAAAATAAGCATGCTTATATTACAATATTTGTAAACGCTGCTAAATAACTGGTTAGCACCCGTGAAACACAAAACCAACTCATTCGCTTTGCACCGAGGGATTGTGGGTATTGACGTTGGACACTCACGTTTTGGATCCAGCATGGCAGGAAAACAGAAAAGGTATATGGATTATTTATTTTGTATTTATCGTATAGTACAAGTTTCAACAGCT
Source organism: Chaunax sp. Z400 (assembly GCA_037577475.1). NCBI lineage: Eukaryota > Metazoa > Chordata > Actinopteri > Lophiiformes > Chaunacidae > Chaunax > Chaunax sp. Z400. Next base: position 15,951,630 of record CM075195.1, on the reverse strand, counting down.
AATTCATGTTGTTTTCATAAGTAGTGTCAAACCAGTTCCTGAAATTGTGAGTCTCGAAAGGATCGTTTTAGCTAACATAATGTGTTTAGCTAACATAATGTGCGATAGTGTTTTAGCCACCCATGCCATTGACGCTAGCTTCGTGTTGGGGGGTACTTGGACGCAGCTAGTTTAAGTTAAATACCGGTTGTATCTTTATTATTTTTAGTAAATGAAGATTTGACTGTTCACGAATGTTAAAGAAGACCTTTGTTGCTGGCTAGATATTCGGCAAGCTGGTAGCTAAACAATATAAAGCTTGAAATGACGCTGGAAACTATAGACCATGCATCACTTATAGATTCCCACACATGTTGACCAACTTATTTCATCTGTTGAACTGGTCTATTTTCAGGAAATTAGAAGATCTCAGTGTGGATGAATTCCTGCTGTCAGGTGATTTTGACTCTGCAGATGAAGGTGAATCAGAAGAAGAGTCTTCAAAACAAAATGGACTTAATAAAAAGACGAAGATAAATCTGAAACCATCAACCTCTAAGACGTGAGTCCTTCCCTATAGGATCGTTTACTTTTACATATTCTATCCTATCATTGATATGATGGTAATACAGTAATGTAGAACCTCTCAAATGTACACATAAGTTTATTGTGCTTTTTTTATTTATAGTGATCTGACAAATAAGGGCAAGGCCTCTGAGCACAAGGAGCAGCTGTCCAGGTTGAAGAATAAAGATCCAGAGTTCTTCAAATTTCTGCAACAAAACGACCAAACACTCCTTAACTTTGACGACACAGACAGCTCTGAGGATGAGGTTGAGAAAAAATACCATAGATTGCCATCTGCACTGGAGGTAGGATCGGATGCTGGTGTGTGAGTTGATGCTGAGTTAAAAAACAAGGTTCATGACTCTGGCATGTTTTGTATCTAGGAGGCCAGTTCTAGTGAAGACGATGAAGAGGCTGAGAAATCTCCAAAGAAATCCAAGAAGGTTGTGGAGTCCATCAAAGTCACAGACAAAATGATTAAAGATTGGAAAGCGGCCATGAAGACGGCACCCACACCTCGTCTCTTCAGAGACGTTACCCAGGCCTTTAAAGCTGCCGTGGCTACAACCAAGGGTGAAGGAGATGCTCAATGTCGATACAAAGTGGCTGACAGTTCAGGTGGGATACCATGTAGATGTCATATGATGATTTTTACATTCAAACAGTTGCATTTTTGAGGAAAAATTACAATGTAATTTTTACTGACTATAGAAATCTAAAATCTAAATTGAAGTACATGTGAACACACAATTGTTATTATTTTGTCAGGCATATTTTAAAATGTTTCGATAATAGTGCCTTAGGGTCTCTACAAATTCTGTAGCAACACATTTTCAGATACTTAATTTTTGTGGAATAGCAACATGTTTCTCTACAAAAATCAAGTTTTATTTGTACAAAAGAAGTTGGACTTCTTCCCTTGTAATGATTTTTAAATGATTGTACTAAAAAGAATGCCAGCAATTTATTATTAATAATAATAATATAGTAAAGACACTATAATATGTGTTTTGTCTAATATTCACCCTTTGTAAAAGGATAATAGAAGGGTAAGTTTGAAAGTGCAGATATTACGTAACAATAATAACAGAAACAACTGATATGCTGGCATAAACACATGCTTGTTAAAACCTCAACGCTGCACCGTGTCATGAAATTTTAACAAAACATAAAGTAAATTCATGTTGAATTTACTTTATGTACACAAATGTGTTGAATTGAAAGACTTGTAAATGATCCAATGAAATACAATATGTACTCAATGTGTATGAATAAATACCTCTTTCCCTGTACTGTCCGCAGTGTTCAATGCCCTGGTCCTGTTCTGTATCAGAGATATTTATGTGGCCCTGCAGAGGATGCTCAACCTGAAGGCTGATAAAGACCCAAAAAAGTATGTAGTAGGTGTCACATCTGCTGATCTTACATCTGGTCGAGGAGTCTTAATGTAGCTGCGGAAAGACACTCGTTCACTCGTCACTGTTTCATTTGTTATGTTACCAGGCTGTTGCTTCCATCGTCTAGTTCAAAGTGGCAGAGGAATCAGCTGGACATCAAGATGTATCTTAGTGGACTGGTTCAGGTTTGTTCACATTTTCTCACTTTAAGCTCTGCCTCATGTTTTCTTGTGAGGTAGATAAAGTGTTTTGAGAAGTGTACATGCCATGATAGTTGTTTCCTCTTCTCCTTTTTGCATCCAGAAATGAATTAAACTCTGAATTAAACTCATCTCACATCTATTTTGTCTCGTTCTCCCTCTGTAGCTGTTATCCTGTCTAACAGAGGCTACAGTCATCAGCGCTGTCCTACGGCATGCCAACCAGCTTGTACCTTATTACCTTTGTCTACCAAAACAGTGTCGTCACCTTGTTAAGGTAAGTTACCATAGGATGGCAAGGAAGGTTTTACTTGATTAATCCCTACAAAATAGTTCTTAAATGTAATTATGTACTCTTGTGTTTGTGTCTAGCAACTGATGAAGCAATGGAGCACAGGGGAGGAGACGAATCGGGTTCTTGCCTTCCTGGCCCTCAACAAAATCTGCAGACACAAACAGGACAAGTATCTTAACCCAATTCTCAAGGTGAACTAAATACTGATTTATATAAGTAGGGTTGCAGCGGTTAGCGGTTTCATGGTAAAAAATTTGAAGGTTGTCAAACCATGAACATTTGCTTATTACTGGTGTTCCTAAAACAAAGGTAGAATCTCAGATCCTCCTCTCATTACTCCTCGACCGCCTGTCAGACAAAGCTACGGGAGCCACTGACACACACACACATACACACACATGCACTAGAGGAAACGGCAGTGAGAAGCGTGGCAGACATCACTGATTTCCATCCTCCCTAAAAGAAAGTAAAGTCAGTAGTGTGAGACTACTTTCAATGTCCAAAAAAAACCAACAAGGATTTGTCCTTGAGTACAGTTCCTCATCCCTCTGTGCAGATCCAAGTATGTGTCCCATTCATGACTTAAATCCATGACAAAGATACAAGTGAATGTTCAACAAAGAACATTCATATGTCTTGAGGGACTAAAATAATCAAAATCGGGCAGGCACTTTTTTCTCCCATATATGTTCAAAGGGATGTACAGTTTTATTTATTTAATTCTAAAGAAAGATTACCCTTTTTTTAAGATCCTGTTCCTTTATCCTCCTAATTTCTTTACAAATGGGATAATAATAGTAATAATAATAGTGAAATACCAAGTATTTTCTGAAACTTGTCATCCTACTGTGAAGATCTCAAGAATAGATGGGTAAACCTTAAAATTTATTAGAATTTAGAATTTATTTCTGTTAGAAAATTCTTGAAAGATTATATTAATATGTCAGTTGTTGTATATGGCCTTTATTGTACTTTAATTTGATGCTTATTCCTAATGCTTAAAAGCACAGTACTTTGTTCCTGTCCTTATGGTGTGGGTTTTTTTTTGTCTTTGTAGCAAATGTACATTTCCTATGTACAAAACTGCAAGTTCACATCTCCCAACGTGCTACCCATGATCAACTTCATGCAGCGAACTCTAACAGAGATGTACGCCTTGGACACACAAGCCACGTACCAGCATGCCTTCATCTACATCCGGCAGATGGCCATCCACCTCAGGAATGCTATGACCATGAAGAAAAAGGTGTGCATGTGCTCAGGGAGATGCTCTGCTTTTGTGCTTTTGAAAGCTTTTACAAGTCACAGTTAGACATACCAATACTATTTGAGATGCTCTCAGGGTTCCAGGTATTAGAGGATTGTTTGTGATCTTATGAAGAGTGATTTCAGGATTATTCTCATCTTTATTATTCTTTCATTGTTTATGTTCAGAACATCAGCCTGTTGTTGTTTTTTTAAAACTTTTTTGCTTTATTGTTGTTCCCCTAAGCGTAGCACATTTATTAAAATTAGCACATAACTGAATGAACAGAGTTCAGTTCCTCTGGAGCCTTTTTAAGCGCCTATAATAAGACTCTGATTGTGCTTGCATGGGTCCTGTAGGAAACATACCAGTCTGTGTACAATTGGCAGTATATCCACTGTCTGTACCTCTGGTGTCGCGTCCTGAGCACACTGCATCCCAGTGATGTACTCCAGCCTCTCATCTATCCACTCTGCCAAATCCTCATTGGCACCATCAAGTGAGTATATGATCATCCAAATGGAATACTAAAAGTTCTTTGAAAAGAAGGGCTGCAAATAATGATTGTACTCATTAACTATTGATAATTGTAACTGTTTCTTTACAACCCTGTTTCCAAAAAGTTGGGATGCTTTGTAAATAGAAACAGAATGTGATGATTTGCAAAATAGTGAAACCCCATATTTAATTGAAAATAGCACAAAGACATATCAAATGTTGAGAATGAGGAATTTCATTGTTTTTTGAAAATCATTTTGAATTTGATACCAGCAACACATTTCAATAAAGTTGGGACAGTGGCAACAAAAGACTGGAAAAGTTGTAAAATGCTAAAAGAAAACACCTGGTGGAACATCTCAAAGTTAATGAGGTTGAATGGCAACAGGTTAGTAACATGATTGGGTTTAAAAAGAGCATCACAGAGGCTGAGTCTTTCTGAAGTAAAGACTCTGTGAAAGACTGCGCTGGCAAATAGTGCAACAATTTAAGAATAATGTTTCTCAGCATAAAATTGCAAAGAATTTGTGGATTTCATCGTCTACAGTAAGAATATCATTAAAAGATTCAGAGAATCTGAAGAAATCTCTGTACACAAGGAACAAGGCTGAAAGCAGTATTGTATGGTTGTGATCTTTGGGCCCTCAGACGGCACTGCATTAAAAACAGACAGGATTCTGTAGTGAACATCACTGCATTAAAAACAGACAGGATTCTGTAGTGAACATCACTGCATTAAAAACAGACAGGATTCTGTAGTGAACATCACTGCATTAAAAACAGACAGGATTCTGTAGTGAACATCACTGCATGGGCTCAGGAACACTTCCAAAAGCCATTGTCTGTGAACACAGTTCATCGCTGCATCCACAAAGAGGAAACCGTATATAAACCAGATCCAGAAATGTCGCCGCCTTCACTGGGCCTGAGCTCATTGAAGACGGACTGAGGTGAAGTGGAAAACTGTCCTGTGGTCTGACGAGTCAAAACTTGAAATTCTTTTTGGAAATCATGGACGCCTATTAATGTAATAATGTTCATGTTCAACAAAGAACATTCATACGACCAGAGGGACTGAAACAATCGAAATTAATCAGTTCATTTGGTGTACTAATGATATTTCATCCGTTCATTTTCTACTGATCATCATTTACCTCCTAAAATGATAGCAGTGAAGCTTGTCTGGCTTTAATTTTTTCATGCAGTTTATAACATTTAATTCATTTCTGTTAAGCCCACAGTCACTGTACATTTTGCCAACAGCAGGTGGAGACATTGACCACTGTTTTTTTTTCTCTTTCTGAACAGACTGGTTCCCACATCAAGATATTACCCTCTTAGGATGCACTGTTGCAGAGCCCTCACCCTGCTGTCTAGCAGCACCAACACTTTTGTCCCTGTTCTGCCTTTCCTCTTGGAGGTAAGACTTCACATCACCTATGGCAACCTCCTGTCACAGAGAATAGATATGGATCTGACAGGATCAATGCAGCCTGTGTAGATCTCAAGTTTCCAGCAGAATAGAAAGTTCCCACACCACTACGCTGAAGTGAAAGAGTTTTTAAGTCGTGCAGAATAAACATCAGTCAGTTAGTTCTCCGTGTCAGAAATGGAAACAATGAAAAGGTAGATGTGATGAAATGTTCCATTCGTGGTTTGCTGTGGAAAAGCAACAGTGGTGTGTGAAGTTTTGGTCTCAACGGCTACAACTGAAGGTGCTCAGGAGGAAACAAATCGAAGGGTAGGATGTTGTTTGTGAGAGAGAGACACTTTTGTTATCACCGCCCACCAACTGACAACATTTTCTCTGGGTCAGATATAAAGCGCATGATGATGCAGTGTGTGTCTGTTTTGTGTTTGCTGGGATGTGTTGTGGTGTACCGGAGGGGAGAGCAGTGCCTCGGCGACAGTGACTTGCTTGCTCCACTGGGAGTGGTCAGTGTATGCGTGTCGTGGTGTTTGTTTGAAAGTGTGTGTGCGTGCAGCAGTTTGACCAAAGCGATAAGAGCACAGTTGTGGTTTAAGCTCTGGTCCTAATACGCTGTGCAGACCGCATCCTCTCTGCGTATGGCCCACTACCACCTTTTTTTTCCTCCTGCGCGCACACACACACACACACACACACACACACACACACACACACACACACACACACACACACACACACACAGTGCCCTCTCCTAACCCCCAACAGCAAATCGTGTTTATTTGTGACTCACAATATTTCCTGTGTTTTTCTCCTTTACTGTTCCCCTTGTTAAAGACACTGTTAAAGGCAGGCTGAGGAACGCTGCTACTGTTTTAATTAGAGCAGCCCCTCCCTCCTGTGCGCTTGTGCCTGTGTGTGTTCTCGCATCTCAGGGGTGTGTGTGTGTGTGCGTGCGATGGGGGGGTATGATTTGGAGCTTCCTGCTTCAGTAGCTGTGTGTGTGTGCATGCTTTCCCACTTCCCCCTGGCTCCCCCGCAGACCGCCACCACATCCTATGTTTGTACAGACAGCACCGGCCAGGAGCGTTGCTCTGCTTCACTCGCTGAGCACATTAACGACCACACACACACACACACACACACAAATGCACAGAAATACATAGAGATACGGGGAGTCAGAAATAGCTTGATGCACAAATACAAGGCAGAAATCCACATGCACACTGTGGACAGATATGAAATCCAAAGCTTGCACAAAAATAGCAAACATATTGGCTACAATGTACTTCTACATACTAAGACTTAAGACACACAGACTAAGACATACTAAATGATAATTTAAGGATACTATTAACACATGTCTGATAAAATATTAGTACATACTGTACCTGATTTTATTTTCTTTGGTTTCTTATTATGAACTCATCTTTCAATGGAAGAACTGATTCACAGAATAGAAACGGAACAAAAAGTTTTAAAAAAAGAAAACAAAGGTTATCAGGTCACATGTTATATGTATGTATTTTAAAATTTGTAATACATCTACATGCAGGACAGGTGTTGTTCATGATAACCGTATTCAGCTAATCCTGAACGACCACTCCCTTATCAAACTAACCCGCCTCTGTAAAACCTGAAGCTGGGGGAGTAAATGACATCAACCTTGCCTTGTGTGTGTGTGTGTGTGTGCCCAGTTTCTGGAGGAGCAGGCCGTTATAGTTGTGGAATGGCCAGCAATGAGCCCTGACCTAAACACCATTAAAAACTGTGGGGTTGGTTGAGTGATGAGTTGGCCGCTATCCCACAGGATGACATCTGGAGGTTGTTGCAGTCCATGAGGAGGAGGATTACCGCCGTAACCAATGCTGTTGGTGGACACGCTGATTACTGATTCTTTGAAATGTTGTATATTCCAGTTGTGTCACTTGAGAAATTTATGATGCTTATGTTTTATTTTTGTTTTGTCTCTTTGTTTTTCGCTACAAATGAAATTATAATAAGCCACAAAATATAGGTTGTTTAATTCATTAGACAGAAACCACCCAAGCAAATTTTCAAATAAAACAGTTTTTAAGGCCCTTATGAATATTTGCATTGGGTTCTGGGTCCATGTACTTTTGTGTTCTGTGAAGATAGTTTGCCTTGCACTGTTTTACCCATAAAATTCTGCATTTCTATGCAGCTTGGCCTGAGTTTAACATTGCAGGTTTATATCTGTCCTTCATAGATCTTTCAACAAGTGAACTTCAACAAGAAACCTGGGCGAATGAGCAAGAAACCCATCAACTTTGCAGTCATACTGAAGCTTAGCAACGTCAACCTAATGGAGAAAGCCTACAAGGTAAGTGGTAACTGTGACCCACCCCTTGTTTGGGCCGATAGCAGGAAGAGTATTTGGTGGGTGCACTCCTGTTTGTGTCAGGGTCGCTAACATTTCTCACTAAAAGACGGAGCAGCAGTTGATCAGATGAGTGGTTCAAGTCTAAGTTAATGTCATTCTCACGTCGCTCGCTGACACTGCATGTTTGCCTGCCTGTGTACATAAGGGGATTGAGGGCAGCGCTGAAAGCCCCTTGTCAGGGCTCTAAAACTGGCCCTCAGTCTCCTTGGTCTGCTGCAGCCAAGAGGATTGCAGCAAGGCCCTCGGGGATTATCTCCCTCTCTCACTATAGCTGTTTCACTGCTGTCGTCTGGGCAGCTCCCATGACGCCTCATAGATATGCAACAGACCTGACTAAATGAGCACTGATCAGTGTAAAGCTAAACACTGTTTACTAGAGCATTTTTAATATGTATTGACGAAGAGAGGAAACTAAGCTTCTAGTACTGTAGATGTGTGTTCACTCTGGCCAAGTGGGTTTTTCAATTATATGTGATTAGATGTACATTAAAGTACAGTCAATGCTATGGCTCCATATAATACATACAGGATCCGTCACTAGTTGACAGAAACCACTTTTAAAGGTAAATTTCTGCAGAGGTATCCATGGAGATCTCATGGAATACTCTAGCTTCTTGCAGTTTGTACACAAAGACTTGCTGGTAAAATCTGCCTTTCTAATGAATGACGATAAATTTTCTGCAACGTTTTTTAGGGTCTTCCTCAGTTTCACACTACTTGTCAACTTATTTTCTAACCAACTCCATTTGAATTTGTTTTTGACACACTTGTCTTCTTGCTACAGCAATTTTACAGTTTTTTTTCGCCAATTAACGACACGCTTGCTGGCTGACATTTGTCAGATGTATGTAATGGTAGGTTCCAGTTGTACCGAGTTCCCAGTCGGTAATTTCAACTGGGACGCCCCCGAGGTCGGACTTCTGACTCGGAAAGTCGGAGGAACCCCTTTAACCCCCAACCTCATGATCCAAGATGGCTACACCGCACATCGACAAAGTGGAAGCTCCAGTTTATAGCACTTCTGACTTGTTTGTGTCTCATTAAATCAGTCGTACACATAGTATTGTCCAACTTATACCCGTGGATATGTTGCTGCGGTGTTTGGAATGGCCGCTACTGCGTAAACCGTTGTTATCAACTGGTATTGCAAACAATGGCTTATTGTCCGGAAGTTGTTTATATTCCGAAAGGGCTTTTCCGACTTGTTTAGCTGGAACGCGGTCAACTCTGGATTATAGATTTGTTCCCTCACCCTGTTGCAGGTTGCTGGATGTTTTGCTGCCTAGTTCGACAGAGGGGGGTGTGCGCCAGCGGAAAAAGGGACATTTCGTGCATAGTCCTGTGTCTATGTCACATGTCCTGTGACAAATTCACAGGAAGTTTACCAACTGGCCCTTGGCAGTGTAGTCCACATCACTCTAACTTCTGCCTTTGTTTTGTCACTTGCGCCAATTCATATTAAACCATTGGGATTATATATGTAATAAAAGTACAAAAAACAGCCCATTTGACTCAAAAATGCTGATCCATGGTAAATTTAATTGCCATGCCTGTAGTAATTATTAATAGTAATTTCAGTACCCCAGTAGACACTAAATGTGCATCTCCACCTTAGTGCTATTTATGCACATGGCATGAAACTTTTCTGACACATCAACCATATGCAAGAGTGGCGCCTTTTTGTTTTTTTGATATTTTTAGCATTCTTATTTTTCTTGGTTTGGGGAAAAATCTTCAGTTTGTGCTATTTTGAGTGTAGATTGTTTGTCTGGAGCATAATTTTAAAAACTATTGAACTATTTGATATGCTTGAGGTGCTGACGTTTGCTATTTGCAAAGTTTTGCAATTTTCATTTTTTTTGCTTTTCCATGGCAACAACGTAAAGCTTTTAAATAAAGAGTGAGGTTCTTTCTTGAAGCACATCTTGTAAACTGCATAGTCTATCTTCAACAAATTGTACATGTATACTAGGAATGATGGGAAATATGTTTTGATCACAGGCTTTTGTGGAGTCCTCAGACATGATGTAATAAGCCACTTTGTGCTGGGCAGAAGATCTTAATATTTGTTGAGATGTCATCGCGGTATGTGGGTCTACAACGATTTGTTGAGCTGTGTAAATCTCATCCTCGTCTGTACTTTTCAGTCAGTGTTAAGTATTTAGCTATTAAGCTCTAAATTCCTCTCCAATTGGAAGAAAAACAACCATAACTTGGAACGACATCAAATCTAACTGAATCACCAAACAAATGAAGATGTGGTCAGAGATTTAGAGGTCTGAAACAGGCTAGGCTGGGCCTGGCTGTCAATCATGATTCTTCTGTGACAGGAAACGTCGTAACTCAGATATCAGTCTTGATGTGTTTGCATCTCTTTTTTGTTTTTGCACTAAATTTAGTTGCACTGCAAAGGTGCAGTAAAGGTAATTGATAAACTGAAGATTTTCTAATCTGTGGGAATCTTGCTGTTCTGCTGCATTTCAGGATGGCTTGATTGACCAGCTGTATGACCTGATATTGGAATACTTTCACACTCAGGCCGGCTCCATCGGCTTCCCAGAGCTTGCCCTGCCCACCATCATTCAGGTAACACAGTTAATCCTGGAGTCATCCAGGTCTGGGAAAGAAATTACTCTACATCCCCATATCTCTACAAAATTTTACATTTTTCAGTCCAAACCAACTAGGAAACAATTACACTGAACATGTTTCACAGATTATCAACCTGTTTGAATAGATAATTTAGGATCTGGTTCAGGATCCTACACCAGGCTGAATCTGCTACACTCAGCTGAAACGACCACAAAACCTTCTCTTCTGTTCCTTAATGCAATGTATGGGTTGATTGGCAGTTTTTTGGGTTTGTTTTTTTTTAACATCGGCTCTGTCTTTCTCATACTCCCCCTCCATGTCTCTGCAGCTGAAAGTGTTCCTGAAGGAATGCAAAGTGGCCAATTACTGTAAGCCGGTGCGCCAGCTGCTGGAGAAGGTACAGGAGAACAGCAGCCACATCACAAGACAGAGACAGAAGGCCGCCTTCGGAGTGGCCGATGCCACCTCTGTGGTGAGTGTGTGTGAAAAAGAGGGAGCGAGGGAAAGGCCAGGCATGAATGTCATGTCCTGACTTTAGAGGCTAACTTTCCAGAGACCTCCTTCATATGTTTGTGTATTTTGTCAGGTTGACTCTTCTGTTTCTAATATTAAGTTATTGTGATCCTTAAACTTTGTAAAATGCAGGAAGGTGCTTTTAGGTGAGCAATAATTAAAATGTAATCAAATAACATCTTTAATAGGATTAAAATATCCAAAATTTTTAACTTAACCTGGTCCTGATTACTTACTGATAATTACTTTTTACCTCCACCAAGGAAGTTATGTTTTCACTGTTTGTTTGTTCGCAGGGTTACATAAAAACTACCTGACAGATTTTAATGAAACTTGGTGGAAGGTTTCGGTATGTGGCAGGGGAGAACCCATTACATTTTAAAGTTGATCCAGATAAAGGGTTAAATCCAGGATGTTTTTGTTTTTTTCACTTTAACATTGCGTGATAGGGTTTTTTTCATCATATGTATTTATTACACATTAATTGTGCAAAGGATTTTGATGAAACTAGGTAGAAGGGTTAGACATGTAGCAAGGAAGAACCCGTTAAATTTTAGAGGGGATTTGGATAAAGGGGTGGAACCATGTTTTGTTTTAAATCCAATAAACATGTTTTCTTCTACATCCGTTTGTTATATTGCTTGGCTGAAATTTCACCTACAGACCTAATATACAGTGTCTGGTCAGCCAGTTATGATAGGGATCGCTTTTTTAGTTCAAAATGTTTACATTGATAATTAGCTCCGCCATCTCTTGTTGGTAATGTGACTTCTTTTTTAAATATAACAATTATTTCCACAACATTGCAATTAGATGAATTTTTTTAATTAAGGAGGGTTGTAGGGTTATCCTTTTCCGTCCATATGTCCGTCTGTAAGGGGATATGGTCGATCCCCATCTCAAAAACTGCTGCAAAGAATGCAATTAAATTTCAAACATTATTTGTAGGGGCCTTAAAGGTTGGCATCTTATACGTGGTTTGCTTATTTTTATATATGTTGGAACTAAGACAATTTTCATGTTAATTTGCTCCCAGCGGGGTCTGTGTTGTTGGACACTAGTCAACTTTTATTCTTAGTTTAGTCATGTCTCCTTTACTGAGCACTAGCTCCTAGATGGAGACTCGTCCGAATGTTTTAAAGAATCATCAAAAACAAAACAGCAGTGTGTTCCAGGTGGACTGCAAATTTGTGTGTGTAAGAAGAAAAACAGAAACTTAAATTTTGGGCCCTTGTCTAGTTGAACCAGAGGCTGCAGACCTTCTACCTGTTGAAAACTGCAATAAGAGGCGGACACCTCCCCGTTTAAACTCTAAGTCTGGTTAAGAATGACCCTGGGGTTATTGGAAGCTCTAATTGGCTTTTGAACCAGAGGCATCTCTGCCTTAATGTGTGTGTCTGGTGCTCTCTGTTTGCTACCTGTCCACACATGCACGCTTTTATGGGTGTTCGCTGCAGCGGCTGAGTGTCTTGACAAGCAGTGTTGATTAATATTTAAGAGCGTTTAAGGATGAAATTAAAGGGGATGGTTTTTGTGTAATTAAACTGATGAGAAAACGAGTGTACACACACACATGGAAGTGTGCGTGTGTGTGTGTGTGTGTGAAGTACATCAGACAGCACGGCACAGTGGCAGCACCAGCTCCTGTCGCCATGGCTCTCTGCTCACTGGAGGCTGTTACCATGGAATCTCCTCCGTGGCAGCGGCAGAGGTGGTGTCAGCAGAGGCAAAGGAGTGTGGACAGCCCTGCTGCTGCTGCTGTGGAAAAGGCCACGGCCCCCCACCAGCCACCAGCCCCCCGCTGACATGTCGCCCAAACTCAGAGCTAGCCTAATTAATGATGCCCTGCCTCCATCCAGGCAACACACTCATGTTTCTCATCTTAAATCTCCTGCCTGTACAGGAAAATGTGTGGTTTATTTGAGTTGAGGATGAATCTAGAAGTATTTTCTTCTCCATTCTTTTTTTGTGTGTTCTCATGTCACGCATCTTAATAGCTACATGGGAAATTGTGATAAATGTGTTAAGCTTACGGGCGCATGAGGCTCTGTCCCGTTCACTCAATTGGATTTGGCTTAATCGATATCAACAAAGACCTTTAGCAGCTGGAGAAGATTTGCTGATCTCATCTTTCAGGCTTCGTCAATCTGTCCATCCCTGCGTCTTCTTACTCTCATCTCAGTCTCATCCATCCATCCCCTTCTTGATGTGAAGTTGTGGTGGAAAGCAACATGTAGTAAGGACATTGTACCGTAGAACCCGAAGGAACCTGCTTGAAAGGCTTCTCCGAACAGATTGTGAAAAAATATCTGCCATCCTGGATTTTCGTGTCTATCAAAAGCTCAGGCACACATCTCCTCCTCCTTTGTCATAATATATCCACGCACATTTGTAACAAAGAATTTGAATTGCTTTGTTCTCTCTCAGGCGGCGTGGGAGAAGCAGATCCAACAGGAGGGGACTCCTCTCAGTAGGTACTACAGCCAGTGGAAGAAGTTGAGGGAGAAGGAGATCCAGCTGGAGATCTCTGGAAAAGAAAGGGTAACTATCCCACCAAAGAATCCCACCAACATTTGCCTCACCCGTCTCATCAATCACCTCTGGCTTTTTCTTTATGTTACCCACAGGAAATACTTTGTTACAAATATCGCTTTGCTGTCCTTTTTTTGTCTTAAAGATGGAGGATCTGGACCTCCCTGAGATCAAACGCAAGAAGGTTCAGGAGAAGAAGGAAGAGGACAAGAAAGAGTTCAAGGACCTGTTTGAGTCCGACAGCGATTCAGACAATGACGATGGACTCAAAATCAAAGGCAAGCTTACTCTCGCATGCTCTTTTCGTTCACACATTGAAATCAGAGTGTTACTTGTGGAACAGTCGATGCCTCGTCCTCCAGGAGGTTGTGTTTTGTTGCGCCCTGGTCTTCTGCAGTGTGGAGGCAAAATTAAATAGGTGATGACAGCTGAGTCTGAGATTTCTAGTTCTGTTATCTGCTTCCACAACATCATCTTCAGGATTTGGCTCCAGAAAGCACATCAGTGTTGTAAGGAGTATTCAGATTCTTAATTTTAAACCTGCAGTACAGGACTTTCTTCATATAAATTAACATCTGTTAGATTCAAGATCTTGCCATTAGACTTCACACAACAATTATTAAGCTGCTGGAAAGATCTCTCTGTGCTTCTTCGTAGACTGGTAGTTAAAATGTGATGTCTGTGGTGTGACCTCTGTCAAACAGCAAAGACTGGTTTGCCAGAGCTGAAGGGTGAGCAACTGTAGCAACAAAGGTTACAGCATGGCAGAGCCTATGATGCCATAAGCACGCCAACAGAGTGTGAGTAATTACTCTCACTGCCAGCAGGGGAAAACAGAAGTTCAACACTGCAGGTTTACTAATGCTACATAAAGCTGCAGTGTGGTACTTCTTGCAGTATACCGACAGAAACCCTGCAAAGTACTAAAACCACATTGCAGGGTTTCTGCCTGTGTACTGCAAGCCAGATAGCCCACAGGGCCTAAATTGAACCTCGCTGGGCCAAAGCATCTTGGATTTCTTTCTTTTTTTTAATGTTTGCCTTCTCTACCAAGGAGGTTATGTTTTTACCCGTGTCTGTGGGTTGATTTGTTTGTTTGTCAGTAGGAGTTTGCAAAATGTATCGTAATGATTGGCACAAAACCTGTGGAGGGGTGGGGTATGAGTCTGGCAAGCTAAAAGACGTGTAGGATTGTTTAACCTTGGCAGAGGCACTCTTCAGATTAACATTGTAGTTTAAAAATGTTAGTTGAGCTATAGGACAACTCCTAGTTTGATTGGTTACAAAGTTCACCAGTGACATCTTGATTAAATTGTGAAATATTACAGAAAAATGGCAGATTTGTTCTTTGACTGGCTATATAGGGCTATTTACACAGCAAAGTTTATTGCATAAAATGAGAACATCTTGTTGCCTTTTGGCCTTTCTGTCACATAGCAACGTCGTTTTAGGGTCCTGAAATCGCAAACTTTTGAAACCAGGTTCCAGAGTGTAATCTTTGGAAAATGCTACAGTGTTTCCCCTCAGAAATCTTTTTAGGCCCGGTGCTAAGAGCTGATAGAGACTATGCATGCGCACCAAATCTTTATTTATTTCCATGTCAAACACTTAAAACAAAGTGATCACAAGGACAGGATGACTCAATAAACTGCATTTATTGCACACTACCAAACTTCACTTCACTGGAACAGGTTACAGCAAATAAAAGGAAGTCTTTGGTTCTCTAAGGTTACTTGGAAAATAAGTCGTTCAAAACTACAACCAAAAAAAATCAATTCAACATGAAATACTATATCAAATTATACAAGTATAATACAGTCACATGACTAAGTGCACACTTAGCTCATTATGAACACAGTGTGCATGATTCATTGTTGCACTTGATTTTCCTCTGCTTGGAGAAGAATTTCACAATGGCATCATGATATGGAAATTTTCCCACAGGAGGCCCATTTATTGAGATTTTCATACAGGCTCCCAGGGGCTCTCCTTACAGCCTTTTCCTGAGGTCGGTTTTCATGTGCCAAAATTGAGTATTTGTTTTTGTTTAGTGAATTCTTAAATATAAAGATAGATTTATATTTATTTATATTGCTAAAAGCAATAACGAGTTGTGTGATTTACCCTGTTCATGGCGGAGAAATCTGGTTCACAGTTCACACTGCTCAGAGGAACGCTGAGCTCTCTCTCTCTCTCTCTCTCTCTCTCTCTCTCTCTCTCTCTCTCTCTCATCTCCTCTCACTTCTTCCCCCACATCTGTCCCTCTCCCTTCTCCCCCACCTGTACTTTGGTTTGGTTCCCGGAGTTTTTGAGAAAAATGTTTAAATATTTTGTTGCTTTTAGCTCCCTCGCGGCGCCATGCTCACGTTAATTAGCATAATAGATTTTTAGCCTAATAAACCTGTAGCATTGTCGCGAATCGTCCGCGCGACCTCGTTTAACTAACTAATGTTAGCCACAAAAATTAAAATGCAGCTAGGAGCAGTTAGTACTTAACTCAAAAAATCAACTGAAAATGTCCTCAAATTTGGGAAACAGTGCAAAGTCTATGAGCTCCTTACCCTCCAAGCAGAGCACGAGATCAGCTGCCACATAACAGGGAAGGTAAATTATTGTTTTTTCCCATGTTAATCCATGTCCCAAGAGATGGGACTTGGATTTCAAATATATTCAAATAGTCATTTTTTATTTTGTTTATTTTCTCTTGTTTTCACCTGCGTCTGGTAGCAGCACATTACTACGGCCAGAAGGTGGTGATAATACACATACAGACTGTTTGCAACCACTATTAACAAAAGAAGAAGAATGCACTATTTCCACTAGGCAGAAACATGCTACAGCTGTCAAAAAGTCCGCTGTGGAACTCCTTTTAAAAACCACAACTATGCATCATTTGAGAGCAGAGTACCCAGCAAAAGAAGGTCCATCCACAGTTCAACAGTCAATGTCTAGTTGATTTGAGTGACTATCATATTTTTTTTTGCATATTTTTTACAAAGTGTTCGACGCGTATGTAAAACGTCACACTAGACGCTGCTGTGTTAAATGTCACTCCTCATTTGCTTGCGGTACGGCACCCCTTTATTTAAAACACACTGGAGCGCCGTTGTTCTGCCATTGTCAGCGTAAACAAACAAAAGGCGTCGTAGAGAACGGTTTTCGTTGCAGTTCTGTTGCTCAATCTCTGTGAAAAGGGTTAAAACATCTTCTCAGATCTGGTTCTCTGTCAGCAGAGAGCCATCTGCCGGCCTTTTCTTTAACCCGCGTGTCACCTCCTCATTGGGTCGTCCATAGGTCACAGGCAGCTGTAACCTTGTTTTTCAGCTTGATGCTCAGACATGGGGAAAACAGGGGGACAGGGGAAAAAAAAAAAAAAAAGCAAGGTCACAGCGGAAAGGAGTATGTGGCAGGGGGATTGGTTTTTAAATGTGTCTGCACCTCATTGTTGGGAGAGTCCCCACAAACTGATGGGCGACTGGCGGCAAATGGCGGGCCTCCATCTCTCACTTCTCTGTCCACCCCTCCCTCGCTCTCATTCGTCTGTCCTCCACCCCTCCCACCGCCTCGCGTGCATAAACATGAACTGAAACCCCCGACAGGAAGTACAGGCTTGGATCCCAGCGGGGGTTCATAATTCAAACCAGTCCAGTGGAACAGCCAGAGGTGGCCGCTCCCCCTCCTCTCCCTCCTCTTTCTCTCTTTCATTATAGCTCTTTCTCTCTCTCTCTCTCTCTCTGGCTCTGTGGCCTTCAACCATTTGCCTGAGCATGTCCTTGCAACACGTGCACACATCTTGAAGATGGTACATGAGCACACGCCCACCACCTTCCAGTCCAGTCTTGAAGAGCCAAAAGCACTTGGGCAGCTCACCAGAGCTCTTTGTGGTCTCACACAGTCACACACCCAGAAAGAGGGTGAGTGTAAGTGGAGGGGGCTGACGATTTAGGTTTGTGTGTGTGTGTGTGTGTGTGTGTGTGTGTGTGCGCGCGCGTGTGTGTGTGTGTGTGTGTGTGTGTGTGTGTGTGTGTGGTGAGGTCAGCATGTGGTGGTATTAAGTCTGGGGGGTCATTTGGGGGCAACTTTAAGGTACGACAGAACTCTTCTAGCACCATGTGAGCAACGAACAGTGGGAGAGAGTGTGTTTGTGTTCTTACATTTAGATAGTACCTGATTTAATAAACAGTGTTGATCCATTTGTCCCCTTATTGCAGAACTTTGTGTGTGTTTTCAGTGTAGCAGACAGAGGAAGTAGCTCTGTTTTGCTTCTCTTTCCTCAACACCCCCAGACACTCATCGCAACTCAACTTCAAAGCTTGTGGACCCCAGATGTCCCTTTTGGCTAAACGACACACACACACACACACACACACACACACACACACACACACACACACACACACACACACACACACACACACACACACACACACACACACACAGAGTATACTGCAGCACAAATTCAGACTAACTCCCGACTTCTCTGTGGTGCACATAACACACACAAACCAGCACACATGCTGACTCTCCCACCATCATCACCGAAGCTGTGGAACCTGCCTGCTATCTCCATTTGCTATATTTAGGCCGTAAGCATAAGATGTCTGAAATTGCCGGTAGTAAAGTTTCATGGGTGCAGCAGCAGCGTCTGTAATCGACTCTCAGTTCCATCTCAGGAGGAAATAGACTGCCTGTGATGCCTGGCCCACATATAGGTGTCTCCACAGTCCTCAGACGTCAGTGATGCACCAATGCAAACTTTTTAAATGTCTGAAGAAAGTAGCACGAGACAAAGATCAATACATTATAACATCTTCTCTGTCTCCCCGTCAGGTAAAAAGGTCAGCCGTGAGTCTGATGATGATGATCTTGAGGACTTGTCTGACTTGAGTGGCGATGAGGGGATGGATGGCGGAGACTCAGGTTGGTCCCCTTACAATGTCTAAAAAGAGGTGCACTGGTTTCACTAATGAATACGTAGTTCTAAACATGTTAGATGGGCTATTTGCTGTTTATCGTATTATTTCATTTAATACACAGAAGAGACAATATTACAATATTTGCATTAACACTGTATCAAGATTCAATACTTTAACGGCTGGCAGGTATTAGCATTACAATTTAAGACTTTTTGTAGAGCTACTAAGATAAGATGATTAATTTGAAGATGTCGTTTTGGACTCTTTGGGAAACTGAAGAATATTTTCTAAAATGTTCCAGACTAATCAATTAATAGAAAAGTCAACAGAATAATGAGAATCGAATACAATTAGTTGCAGCCCTACAAATTAAATGAATAAATCAAACCCTTGAATAATAATCTTTTATGTAGAAATTCCCTCTAATTACTTAATTGAATTCCTCGATTTAATATTCTATTTACATGTTAACATGGACAATTTCTTTCATCCTATAAATTAATTTTACTTGACAAAGACATAATAACTCTCCAAACTTATAAGAAAGAATCAGTAATTCTGGAACATTTAACTTCAACATCCCCCCATGTAGCATTTACAACCAGTGTATAAGTATGTAATAAATTGTTTATAACAAACTGTAATGGAGTTGTTATTACTATATTTGACAACAGCTATAACTCCCCCTGTTAGCACCTATAAGTGGAGGTTTGCATATAAATTAATGACTGAGCATAGTTGTAATAATATCAAATGTCATAAGAGAGATAGAAATGTTTTTTGTAATGTGTTGCTGGTATCAAAGTCAAAATGGGCATATGATTTTCAAAAAAGAATGAAATTTCTCATTTTCAACATTTGATTATGTCATCTTTGTGCTATTTTCAATTATATATGGGGTTTCAATGTTTTGCAAATCATCACATTCTGCTTCTACTTTTTTTGGAAACCGGGTTATATTATAACTTATCATTTATTTGCACACATTATCAAAAAATGTAGCCTCCTAATATCTGCCATGCTTCATACATTTTAATCTGCTGAATGTGAAGACAAAGTGCTTCCTGTTTGTATTCTAGATGATGAGGAGGAGGAAGAAGAGGGTGAAAAAGACTCTAATGCGCCGCAGCCGATGTCCTCCTCTGCTCTGATGAAGCTGGCCGAGGGAGGTGAGGATGTGGTGGAGGACCTGGAGCTGTCTGATGATGACTGAAGTTCATGGACAGACACACTGGAGCTTACCTGAGAGATGCTCTGAACTGTAACCATCTATACTTAAAATAATGTTGAACTTTTTTTCTTTGCTTTTGTATTTTGTATTGCTTTACCTGTACAGTAAAGACATGTTCATGATGCAATTTTAAGTAGTGAAATTGTAAAAAAAAAATGATAATAATAATAACAATAATGATAATAATAATACAGTCTTTAAGCATCTGGTGTGGCTTCCTACTTTTTTTTTTTACTAATCACCTGAATGTGCACACGTGATGCACAGGTGCACCTGAAGTGAGTCATTTGCGTCCTTCATACGTGTGCACGCGTGTTAAAACCTTAAGGCTTTGCGAGGACAGGCAAGAGCTATTTTGGAGAGAGTTGTGAGCCTAGCTGCGCCGGGCCAGCCAAGAGGGGGGGGGCTACAGAGAGGTGGGTGTTTAGCCCTGCGGCAGAAGTGCTGCGCCAGGCTGGCAGGGTGGCGTCTGATGCTGTGCCAAGATTCTCTACCCAGGTGGCAGAGCAGCAACACAGGCTGGTCTGTTTCTTTGCCAACTCCTCACCCACCCTCACCTACTGATCCCCCTTTTTCATTCTTGACTTCACTGCGCCAGCATTCGCTAAGCTAAAGGTGATACTAGTCTTCTGTTGGGTAACAATTATTGCATACATTCACAGGGCAGATCATTTGTTTGACATGAATTTAAATGCCACAATGGAGCTTTGATTTGAGACACAACTTTAATGTTGCCACTTCCTCTGTAGACGTTTTCAGTGACTACAGTCTCTGGTGGTGTAGAGACTCAGCCTAAAGCAAGGTGACGTCCCAGTAGAGTGTATAGCGCGCACTGCTTTATTCTAAGCCCTTTGAAGGAGGACGGTAAGATTGAGTGGGGGCTGTTTCTGGTTCTGGTCCAGTCCATGTGGGTGGATCAGGAGAGTCAGGTTTATCCCCAAAGAGTTGGGAGTCCTTGGCCCCCAGCTGAACCTCACACTTTGTCAGCTGGTGTTGACCTGAACTGTGTCCCCCCATGGGTCACCCCCCCACCCGCCAACCCCCCCCACACACACACACACATATCAGGAGACCACATACTCTCTCCTGCATGTTATTACACAAGAACCACAAACGCCTGAAGAGGAAAAGGCAAATACACATTAAATAGCGCGCACACACAAACACGAGAGAGAACGATGGAATTTTGTAAGGGTTTATTTCACCTATGTGGTGAATAGAAAAATAGGATGAAGACAAAACTTTTGATGGGAAATCTAAAGATCGTTTTTTTAATTAATTGCTTTTGTAGTTAAGAAAAAACCCATAACAAATTGAAAACATTTGCATTAAGAGCTTTGTGCCTTTCTTTTCCCTGCAACCAAGAGAAGAAAACAAAGAATCTTTGGAATCCATTTTCAGGGCTAATTATAATACATATCATAATCTGCTTTATCTACTACATCAAGTCCTATAAATATTTTTCCTTATTTATATGCTGAAATAGCATTCAAGATTGGAGCACATTTCAATATTACACTTTTTTTTTTTTAAATGGCGGAGAAAAAAAGTATGAACAAAAGTACCACCAAAGTTCAGCAAGTCACATTTTTCATTAAAGAAAACCTTATTCGTGCAACTACGTTTATGAAAAAGTAAAAGTACCACATATGTAACCTTAAGGATATTTTCATTTTAAGCATGATTCTGTACAATTTTGCATGTTTTTCCTACCTCCCACAGTAGTCAACATAAGCATACAATGACGTGAGCCTCATCTCATGGAGGCCTCTCCATTTCACCAACATTTGTAAGCATTTGCACGTCAGTAAATGAGAGCTCTATACTGTATGCGTCACTTCAAATACAGTCCATCATCACAAGAGGCACTAGCCTAGCATTTCCCTGTTTGGTCAATCTTTTAACTGAGACCATTAATGCAAAAAGAAGCAGACACATTGTGAAACATGGTTCCAATTCCACACATCCGGTCATCTTTGGTATCGGGACAGTGGAATGCATAGTTGCAATGATAAGACGGAGCTGGTCATATCTCCTGCTGTTCAGCATGCACTTCAATTCCAGCCTCTACAAAGACAGCTCCACGCTGCTGTTTGGCCTCAGGAAACAGGCGAAGGGGTGGGACGGAGGAAAGGGAAAAAAGGGGAGAGGCATCTCTTTAATTCCTAGGTTCTGCAGGGCTTGCGGTGAGTCGAAGAAATAGAGACAAGAGAAAGAGAGGGAGCAGATCTTCCTCTAGCCTAGGAAGGAAGGAAGAGTTTCCGCCAGCGTCTGACTGTCTCCCTCGCAAGAATGTCACATTTGTGGCAGGGCTTTGCTCCTTTTTTTGGCAGGCTGTCCATGAGCAGCCGTCTCCTTTTCCTCCTTTCACGCGACTCCCTCCAACCCAATTTGTTTGGTTTCTACTTGGCTACAGCCACTGCAGAGAAACTAAGGAGCTGATTGGTTTGACAGATACAGTTCATATTGTCCAGTTGTCCTTTATTCCAGTCCAATATTTTCCCATAAATTTCAGGTCCCAAAGTAGGTGGGGGAAGGGGGAACCCTCTCTGCTTAGTTTGAGGCAGGTCTGCCCTCCTCGCCCTGCCCGTCCCTGTCCTACGAAGGAGTTTTGGCCTCGTATCTTCCCCCCACCGTGGAGCCGTTTTCCTGCTTAGGGGAGGAGCACCCTGGGGTGGCGCCGCTGTACGGTGAGGAGCTGCTGCTGGTGGAGGTGGGTCTATGGGGCAAGGATAGGGAGAGAGGCAGGGGCGTGTCAGATTGCGTGGTCAGGGGGTCCCGATCCCGTTCTGGAGGACGCAGCACAGCAGAAGGCGGAAACGGGAATGCCAGCGGGAATCCAGTCATGTAGAAAAGTCTGCCAACACGGCGCGCCACCTGAAGAGACGAGAGGAAACCACATGACTGTCAGTACAGCCTGTTGAGTATCGACTAATGGATTAATGCTGTTTATGGCCAGAGAGAGAGAGAGAAGAAGAGGCTGCAGTCTGTGGGGCTATTTAAAGGAATCATTTATGCTATACTAAGCTTTCGTCTTTGGCCTATGAACAGAAATACACATCCAAACACGCGAGTCCACTTCGTGACGCACAAACACACACGCAGGTCTGTGGTGTGTGTACCTGTGTGCGGATCTTGAGTGCAGGCCCCAGCTTTAGTCCCATGGTGTTGAGCAGATGCTCCTCAGTGAGCAGCGGTAATGTCTCTCCATCAATGGCCTGCTCCCGAAACACCTGGCAGAGACACAGCCGCTTCAGCCACAGCCCCGACATACAAACGCACACAACACACAAACCTACACGTTCATTCACACCACCTACAAAGCAGTGACTCTATTCCGAAATGCTACATGCATGCGCATTTTGAAAGGAAAAGTATTAATGACTGTTTTTACAATATAGAGGCAGAACATGTTGCCTAATTGGACATTAAGCAACATATCACAGTTTTCCAACTGTCCATTAACACAATATTCACATGCCCTTATGTACACTGAGTGTTTTTGGTCACTGAAATCATTCTTTCTGGCCATGCTGGCCATAAAGAAATCTGTGCATTGCGTGACTTCTATCGGAGATTAGTTACAAATGTCACAGTCTTGCTCCATGCAAAAATGATTTCTAAAGTTCATCTGAAGCTAATAGGAGGGAAATTAGTAGGAAGACTAAAGTAACATGACTTGTACCACTTGACTCAGCTGACTCAGACAGCTGACGCCAGTTTCAGCTGAACTTCAATCATTTTTGCACAGAAAAAGAATTATGGATTTTTACATTGGAGTCATGTTAAGCATGCATCACAGCCAGAGAGATTACAGTGACTAAAGTATGCATATCATCATGTGAATATTGTCTTAAGACACTTAAAGTATGTCTACCTTTCTCTTTGAAAGAGCAAATACTTAACATTTTACTATATACTATTTTGTTAGAGAAAAAAAAGGTTGCTTTACTTTTTTGTTGGATATTTCATTTTGGAACAATATACAACACACACACACACACTAATTTTATTCATACATGCACTAATAACTCGCCCTCATTCACACAAACACCATGAACATGGCTGACTGTGAACACGACCATTCATTTCACACACTCAGACTCACAATAAACATGAAAAAAATAACTGTTGTGTAGGTTTTGTGCTTCTACCTAAATTTAACGAGACACACTTTTTAATAAAATAGTAGTGCTGCAGTAGGATATTTTGGTCACTATTCTTCTTCTATGGTTAGCAGTAAGCCTGCCCTTGGCCTCCATCCCCTCTTCTCTCTCTCTCTCTCTTCCCTCTCCCTTCCCTTCCTCACCTGTGCGTATTCAGCACATCCAGCCAGGCTGGTTATGAAGCCACACACATCCTCCACACTCCACTTGCTGATGTCCTCCACAGGATTTGCAGTGGCTGAGTCCTCCCCATCCATGAAAAGACCTCCCATGGAGCCTGAAAGAGCAGCAGTGGGTGAAAATGAGATGTCAATATTACAGTGGACAATCTTTTCTACTTCGACCGAGTAGCTCGCTGCTGTTTCTGTTTTAATGATACAGAACCTCAGAAATATTTTAGAAACACTTTGACAATAAATTTGCTTTAGTCCTGTTAAGTTTTGTTATCATGATGCATTTGTGAAGAAAACCTTTAACGAGTAAATGATAAGATAGTCGGGAGGAAATGGGTCAGCCACCAAAGAAAACTAGTTTTATTGGCAAAATATACTATTTATCAGCCAAACCTAATCACACAAGAACAATTAAAAGAGCTCAATACAACAGACACTACAAGTCTATCCCCAAACATAACACAAAATGGTCCTACTGCAGTCTCTCAAATGTATTCAGCACCTCAACGAGAAGCATCTCTAGTTCTTTGTAGAGCACTCTTGCTCTTATCACACCTCTGGGATTCGAGTGACGGCCAATCTTTGAGGTATACCTGGGATCATTGTCCTTTTGGACTATCCAATGACGCCCAAGCTTCAGCTTCCTTCGTTTTCTTCTAGGATTTCCTGATACTTGGTGGAATCCATCTTGCACTCTACACGCTGCAGGTTTCCAGTGACCGAGGAAGCAAACCAACCCATTCGAGCCACCGCCATGTTTCACTGTAGGTAGGGTGTTCTTTTCGGCATATGTTTCTTTCTTTTTTAAGACATATAGCTGATCCATAGGTCTGAAAAGTTGGTTTTGTTTCATCGCTCCACAGAACAGCATCCCAAACCTTCTGTGGCTTATCTAGATGGTCTTGAGGTACTGGAGCTGACTTTTCTTGTGCTTTCGGGTCATCAGATGTACGTCTTGGAGTTCAGGCATGGAGCCCTTATATAAATTTAGACCTTTAGAAAAAAACTTTGGGACTCTTCTGCTAAAGTAAGTCTATGAAGGTTGGCACAGTGTTTCAGCAACATCTGATTTATAAATGTGTGCTCTTGTGAGGGCTGCTATTCAGGGGGTTGAATAATTTTCAGACTGCAGTAGTCATTATAAGCATTTTGTGTTGAACGCAAAAACAAACTTAAAATCTGTTGCTGTTTTAACTGTTCTTGTGTGATTTGGTTACTGCAAACACCTGATAAATAGTAGATTTTGCCAATAAACCTAATATTTAATGGGAGTTGAATAATTACGCTTCCGTGTGCAGTTTATTGCATATAATGTCATTAGAATTTCTCAGTCACTGAAATGTTTTAGTTCTTTGGGACCAACAGAAGATATTCGATGTACAATGATATGAAACAGAGAAAAACTGCAATTCCTCACATTAAGAAGGTGGAAACAGTGAGTTCGGTATTTTTTTTTCTCATGAATTCACTTAAAATACCCATTGTTAGTAAAAAAAAAAATTTGTGAATTAACATTTTGCTCTGATTTATGAAAATGTCAACAAATAGTTGCAGCACTAATAACTAGGCTTGATTGTGAAGCGACTCATGGAGGGTATTTGTATAATAGAATAAAGTTAATTCACCTGTTTTATTATATTTGCATAAAATTGCAGCGGTTTTTACACATATGGACGTGTGTGGTGTTTGTGTGTATGTGCGCAGTATGTTTGTGAACAAACAACCCCCTCTTCCCTTCTCTCTGCCCACGTGGCTGTGCTACTGGTGTGTGCATGAGGGTCACACTGAGGTCAGAGGCAGGGGCCCTAACAGGGACAGGTCTCCACACTGGAGACATGTGCACAGAGTGACACTAATGGGATTCACATGTTCTCTTTCAGCCTTATGTGTGTTTGTGTCTATGTGTGTCAGTCTCTCACCCGTGTGAAAGTAAGGGTTGGTGTAGGGGAATCCAAAGGGCAAAGACTGGGTGTGAAGAGCAGGCAGCGGTGGCATGAAGCCAGGTGGCAGGTGGTACTTGACATCAGCTTTGCCCAGTCCAGGGGTGAAGAGGTGGCGACTGGGGGACTCCGTACCTGCTGAACTACAAGGGGCACTAAGCCTGCCCGTGCTCTCTCCAGTCTCCTTGGCACTGTCACACACTTCCTTGCTGCCAGTCTCTTTCCCCCTGTCTCTCTGCCTGTCCCTGGGTTTACTCCTAGACTTGGTGCTGACACTGTCTTGCCTCTCCTCACACATCTCTGTCTCACTGTCCGAGTCCTTCATCACCTCATCTTGCACCTCTCTCCCTCCCTCTCCTCCTCTGTCCCCTCCTCCAGCACAAAGGTGTGTCTGCGGGCCCCTGCGGGGGGCCTTCCTGGGTTCAGCCTCTGGCCCAGCAGCGGAGCTCTGTGCCTGTGTGTCTTTGGGTGTGGGGGGCGCCCCTGGTTGTTGCTGCTGGTGGTTGAGGGTGAGGAGGGGCGTGGCAGCCCCATGGCGAAGTACCAGCATTGCATTTGAGCGGCGAACTAGTTCCTCACGGAGTGGATGGCTCTCTGGGATTTCATGGAGGCTCCGCAGGGCTGGATGGTCGAGGGGAAAGCCAGGAGGGAGAGCTCCCAGATGGTCAGAGCCCAGGAGACGCTGCTGCTGCTGCTGTCGCTGGTGGAGACTTTCCAACTCTTTCTGTCTCAGCAGCTCTGCTGACATCTCAAGTCTGATGTAATGAAAGACACAAATGTTTAGCATTTCACTGTATTTCACATTTACATCGTTGCTTGCATATTTTCCATTGCACGTCTGCCACCATAATTCTACTATTAATGCATACTGTAACATTATAGCACACACACCTGGCCAGATTCTGCTTCCTTAACATCTCCTGCTGCCGAGCAAAAAGTTCAGCTTGAGCCGGTTGGAGGAAACCATAACCTGTGAGGACGAAATGCAAGAAAATACAAAACCTGTAAGTAAACATTTAAAAAGAAACAAACACGCTAACAAATAATAGACAGTGAGAATATTATGCAAATCTTTGTGAGAACATGTCAAAGAAAAGTGACCAAAATAACCAAAAGGTACATGCTGGACATGCCTTGTCTGTTTAATCCAAAACCTTCCTTTAAAATGAATATCGTGCAACAACAATACATTTATCAAATTAATAAACGTGTAATTTATTCATCTGGTTTGGTACGGCGACATAGAATATGTCCTCCTTCGTTCTTTACCTACCAAGCCTACTATATAGATACTCATTAGTATTATCTATTTAGCCTTTGCAGGATTGATGACTCACCAGGAGCCTGGCAAAGAGCTGAAGGCATGCCCAGGAAAGGAGGCCGCAGATGAGGTCCTAAGGCAATGTGAGGCGCAGTTGGAGGGGAGAGTAGAGGTGGAGGGTGGGACAGTTCTCTGTGGACACAAATATGAAAAAGACAACATTTAAGTTCAATTTGGATTTTGGTGAGTGCTTTACAATTACTGTTAAACTGAGAAAAGTATGAAGCATGGAGGCTGGTATAACGTCTGACACCCTATTTTAAAAAGAATAGTTTTGTGTTTTCCACTGCTCTCGGTATGTATCAACTCCTTCTTCATGCGTGTGTGCATGCTGCAACACCAATGACTGCTGTGTATTTTTATCAGTGGAGCTCCAGAGGCCCCTGTATTGCCCCAATGCCTCATCAGTCTTGTCACGCCGCAACAAGCGCCGCTGGCCATTGCTGTACCCAAGACTGCAGCCTTTCCTTCTCTGTCGCCTCACACACACACAAACACACACACACACACACACACACACACACACACACACACAATCACACACACACACACACATAATGAGGGCTGAATACACAATGCCAGTGTGTCGTGCTCCGACAGCTGGGGTGGCCCCTGCGTCTTGACCAAAGCCACGGGCTGAAGGACCATCTAATTAACACTCATCCCTCCTCTGCCTATTTTTACGCCCTTCTTTCTGTTTCCCTCTCTCTCCCTCTCCCTCTCTAGGCTGCATTGAAACCAGTGAAAAGATGGAGCATCCTGCACCCTTGGCATCTGAAAAGGCCCCTCCATTATTGGCCCCGTCTTTTGTCCTCCTTGAGAGGAGAAAGGAGCCTCTCACCTGTCTCCCTCTCTCTCCACCTCTTGTTCTGTTTTACCCATCTCTACTTCTCTGAGATGAAAATCTGTCTTGTTCACTCCTTTCTATTCCTCCACTTTATTTCTTTCGCCTGTCCCCCCTCCTCTTCACTCTATCTCATCATTTTTCCTCTTGCATTGAGTTGCCTCTTTGTATTTCTTTAAGTTTCTCACACTCTACTTTTTTCACTGTAAGCCTTTCCCTCATCCTGTCCCTCTCTTCTGTTTTTCTCTTCATGGGTACAGGGACATGGTTTTGAGGAAGTGGTTAAAAGCTGTCAGAAGAGTGATGCGTGTGCACCATGACCATCTGAGTGCGTGAGGATTCGGGCCTGTAGTGGATGATGATGCTCTCTGTCTGCTTTGAGTCTCAAACCACAGCTGATTCCAGGACCTTTCCTGAGTTCTTTCTCAAGCTTCATACCCACACCTCTCCTTCCCATCCTGTCTCCTGTTTCTCTCCTCCTGAGGTGCTGCTATCACACCAGTCAGACGTGAACTGTGTGTGACTGCCACCGTACAAACGCATAAATGGAAAACAAGCTGAGGAAAACAACAAAATCTAAACCAACAGTGGGATGCATGTAACCACAAATATTGTTTGGCAAATGCGTTCAAATTAGCTAGCGCCTGCATGTCTCCTGCCTCACTAAATGGTGAGGGAGAAGGAGAGAGAGAGAGAGAGAGAGAAACAGCAAGGAGGGAGGGCAGGCATTTAAGAGCGGGGAGATGTGATGGGGGGTTGGAGCCAGCATTGAGAGGGTGGTGGTGGTGGTGTGGAGAGGGAGTGAAAACCATTCATCGATCGCCTCCGCCGCTGAAATGTTAATGCTAATCGTATAACCGCTCACTCCGGCGGTGCCTCGCACTCCAGTGGCAGCTCCAATTAATCTTGGGTGAGGGCTGCAGCGCGTGACCCTAGAGCCGCGGGCCGGGGCCCCGCTAGCCGCTGCTTATGTAATTACACCGCCCAGTGTGTAATCACCTGGCCTAATCCCTCGGGGTTAGCAATTAGCCTTGCGATGCAAGGTTCCACTAGGCTACGCTAAGGCGCCCACAAAACTCCCATCCACCTCCATTATGGCTTGCGCATGCCAAACTCTCATCACCACCCACCCCCTCCCCCATTTCTGATATCCACTCTCTTTCTTCCCTCTCCTTGTACGGCCTACCCATGCCGAGCGTTAGCCCGCAGATGAATAACGGTCAATTAAAGCTGCATGACTGGGGCTGCCAGGCGTCTGCGCCACCATAATTAGGCCTAATCACGGGGAGTGAGAGAGAGAGAGAGACACACAGGGAAAGAGTGTGTGTCTGACCCACCCCTCCACTCCCTTCCTCCGTCACTCCATCTCTTCTTCGTTTTATAGGAGGCAATTTTAAGGGAGGAGTGGCAGACATTAGTTGTTTTGCCCTGGGTGTGTGTGTGTGTGTGTGTGTGTGTGTGTGGTTTAAGGTCTACCTGTCCATTTTGTTGGCAAACCACTAACATGCTTTAAAAAGACAAGGTAAACATACTCACCTAGTTTTTGCATGAGACTAGACGGCAGATAATCACGCAAAAACTAGTGGAGGCTCTGTCTCTCTCTCTCTCTCTCTCTCTCTCTCTCTCTGTCTGTCTCTCTCTCTCTCTCACTCTCTCTCTCTCTCTCTCCTGGGGAATTTACTGGTGTGTGACGACCTGTCAGAGTGGCGACAGCGGCCCCATCCCGCAGCAGGCTATGCAGTGTGTGTGTGTGTGCATATGTGCGCCTGTGTTACTGTGTGTGTGTGTGTGTGTGTGTGTGTGTGACAGGGTTGCCCTTAATGACGGGAGCGTGGGGGGATTAGGAGCGCCGCGCGGCCGCCCTCGGCTCCTTCTCTGCAGGAACACATTTACACAGGAAGCTCATTAAAATGGATGAGGCTCCCTCCACGCTCGCACTCTCTCACCCTCTATCTCGCTCGCTTGCTCTCTCTCTCTCTGCCTCCCTCTCCCTTATCTCACACTCTCGATCTCCTCCTCACTCCCTATTTTGGTCCATATCTCTCTCATTCCGTCACTTCGTCCTCCCGCCATCTCGTTTCTTCTTCTCTTTTGCTTCTCTCTCTTCATCCCCATTTTAAGCCCCTTGTTTCCCACTTCCTCCCTTTCTCAATCTCACATTGCTTTTCTCCATTCCTCCCTTATTTGGCTTGCAGATGCTTGGTGAGCTTAGTGCCATTTAAGGCCAGACAAATGGAGCGCCAGGCTCTAAGCCCATCGAGCGGCCCTAATGATTTGTTTTTAACAATGGGCCCTAATGGGCCCCAGATAATCAATGATGAGAGGTCGATGGAAAGGTGAGCCATGGAGAGTTAGAGAGGGAGGGAGGGGGGCTTCCTCACTTCCTCACATCTTCAGCCTATTTTTTTGGTTTTACAATCCAGTTATCTAGATTTTAATTTTCCCTTTACTTTGCACTCATTCCAGTCTAAGATCTCTTCTTAATTTTCTCTCGATGGTATGTTATGGGTGTAGGTACAGTCTGGGCTCACACATACCGTATGTACACTACATACCCAAAAGTATGTGGACAATACACCAGATTGTTGAACAGCTCTTTTCAAACATATGGGCAATAATATGTTGCTATCACATGTTCCACCATTCTGTGAAGGATTTAGGAATCCAGTTTGGTCCATTTCAGCCACAAGAGCATTAATGAATTTGGGCTCTGATATTGGGCAATAAGGCCTTGTGCATTTAGTCTGCAATTTAGTTCACCCCAAAGGTTTCGGAAGGGGTCAGAGCTCCATGCAGGCAGTCAAGTTCTTGAGAGCTGGGAAATCTCTTTCTGTTCTACTTTCCTCATGGAGGGCATTATCACTTAAAAACACAGAAGAGCTTGCCTATTGCTACAGAGTTCTAAGCACATTATTGTCTAAAAATATTTAATGCCCAAGAATTAAATTTACATAAAAAATAAGTTAAGTATAGCCTGGTCCTATACATAACAAGCATGAGATACTCGGGATCCATTTCATAGAAGAAGAAAGTTATTTAAGTTGTCCCTGTCCCTCCTCATAGCTTCTTTTTAACTGCATATCTGAAGAAAAAAAAGATCAATTTTCAAGATCAAATAAATAAATACTATAAAAACATAAATAAAATGCAGAAAATTCTCAAAATATCAAAAGGAGTTGATGTACGTAATGTTTTGTGAAAAAATATTGAACATCTTTTGAGCTAAGCCTCTGAAACCCTCATCTGAGACAAATCTCACTCCCAGAATGAGCTAAAAAGTATAACCATGGAAATGAAAAAAACACAAACCTTGAAAGTCCCTAAATGGCGAAAGGCACCACTTCAGTACTTGGTTGATGTATGTAGAAAGTGTTATTGAAAAATATTGAATATAATTTGAGATCTGCTCTGGAAACCAAACCAGCCACCAGAATGAGTCTATGTCCAAATTGTAACCATGGAAACAGAAAAAAATGACAAAAAAATTCCAAATATCAAAAGGCGCGACTTCAATACTTAATTGTTATGTGTAGAAAGTTTCGTGAAAAAATATGAAACAGTTTTTGAGTTACGCTCTGTAAACTAAACATGACAGAACCCATTCCTACTGTATACTATACTGTATATGTGCAAATGAGAATGCACAGGTGTAATATCACACAGGTTTTGTATCATTCTTTGTCTTTCGCCTTTTCTTCTTGCAGTCTCTCATTCGAACACTAGTAGTGATGAAAGGGGCACTTCAACATGTTTTCTTCATTAAGCCTTTTTCATTCACGCCAAAAAAAGAAGAAAAAAAAAACACACATTGAGAATGAAATGGTTAAAAAGGAGGTAGGGGGAGGTAAAGGGGGACAGAGTGAGGTAGAGATGGATGGAGGAAGGGAGGGTTAGGCCTAGTTAACTCTCCCCGGTCCTGTGTGGCTAATTACTTTGTGCTGTTGGAGAACAGCCGCAGCTCAGTGACTACATTCACACTGCACTGCTGGCCTCCCTTTCTCATGCACATGCACACACACTCAAATTATCAGACATGTTCACACAAACAAACACAAATTCAATACGCATAGATGAGCACGCATGCAGACTGCCAGCATGAAAAATGGAACAAACAAACAAACAAACACCAACAATCAGCACCCCTGCAACACACACACAGACACACACACACACACACACACGCATTAAATACACCCCCACAGCCTCCCAGAGCTGCACCACATAGCGCCTAGCTGCTCTGCTTCCTGCTTATATGCCCACCCCTACCCCTCACCAGCCCCTTCTGTCTCACACACACACACACCCCCTCCCACTGCTGCACCGCCGGCCCATTATCGATCCCCCGCCTCTCTCCGCGCCACATAAATAATCGACAAGCAATTACCCGCCCACTCCCGCTGCCCCCAGCTTTGTTTGGGAGGCGCAGGGGCCAGCGCCGGGGGGAGAGGAGGGGGGAAGAGCTGGGGATGCAGGCGTGCAGCTCGACAGCGGTAGCCAAGAGGTTATTGGATCCTTCGTTTAGCCATGTATGTGGAGATGCCCATACATTCACAAACACACACACACACACACACACACACACACACACACACACACACACACACACACACACACACACACACACACACACACACACACACACACACAAACGTGCACTAAAAAGCCACATATGAGATCAGATCTTGCTGGAGAAGTAAGGAATTGGTGGAAGAATTAAAGGAGAGTGCCATGGTGTGGTGATGCAAACCGGCAGGTGATAAATTCTACTTTCAACTCTTTCTTTTGTTGACAAGCTTTTTTCTTTTTTTTAAAAATCAGTATATTGCTTCATTTTAAAAACCATGTTATGCTCCCATCTATTGGGGCCTCTTATGCAGTATGTGTGTGGAGGATATGGGTGTTGGGCTTTACTACTGATGAATAATGCTGGTACTGAAAGTAGGGCGGTGTTGCAATTTCAACAGCTAGTATGGCTGGGCTGATGTGGAGATTTGGTTAGAAACAACTCCGTGTTTTGCATCCGTTTCTTACCTCTCAGTGTAATGTGCGTCCCGGTGCTGCGGTAGACCCTGCTTGCGTCTCTGGCTGGACGATGAGGAGCTGCCCGCAGATGGCAGGTGAGCCTCTAAGATGGCTGGATTCCTCACTGCCACAGCCAACGCCTCCTGGCGAGCACGCAGCATGTCTGAATGCAACAGAAAGCAGAGATGATGGAGAGAGATGAGAAGATAGAGTCAACATGACAAAGATGATTAAGGATTAATAACTGAGGCAAAGAAGAAGGAAAATACGGACTCAGAGGGGAGAAAAAAGAAAGGGGGGGGGGGCAAGAATTGAGGGGAGGATAACAACAAATTTAGTATCCAGGTGCTCAAGTTTACGTTAAGAAATGAACAGAAATGTAGCTTTGCATGGAAAATTTTAAGCAGAAAATCCTACTGACTATACAGTACACTGTACCAGCTTATAGTGCATGGCTTATTTGAAGTGTGTTGTACATTTGCTGTAAGTGTGAACATCACAAGTTTTTGGGGTGAAATAGCAAAAGTAAAGCATACTTTTAAAAGTCGCTTATTGTCCTGAAGTGATGAATTTGGGGGTTGAGTGTGCTGGTAGCTAATAAAAAAAGAAACTCCACTCCTCATGTCACATCCATATGGACACACATGAGCACAAAAGCACACACAAACACTGAACATGGATAAAGAAAACAGACATTTTGGCAAAGGTGTGATCAAGTGTGAGGAAATTACTAAGTGGAAGAGGAAAGTTGAAAAGGGTGTGTGATGATGAACAAATAATGACCAGTGTGTTTTTGTACAACAAGCGAAGCAACTTCACACAGAGCTGTTTTTACCCTTCCCTGCCTCCACTGCCATCACGACTTCTCCCTCTATCTCTGCCTGCTCTCTCTCTCCACCTTCCGCCCTACACCATCTCCTCATTCCACCTCTCTGTTCACTCATCCCCTCTCACTCTCTCTCTCTCTCTCTCTCTCTCTCTCTCTCTCCCAGCAGCCCTGATTGTCTCTCACCCTTGCAGAAGAGGCCTCATCATTATCAGCCAGGCCAGGCCACACCAGGAGACATGGCTTCTAATGAGAGAAAAATCCATCCTGCTCGCTCTCTCTCTCTCTCTCTCTCTCTCTGCCTCAATCTATCTATCCTCTCTCACCCCTCTGCCACCTCCCTCCACCCCCATCCCCTCTTTTTTAATTAGACAGATCCCTTGAGAGCTAGGGGCCATTTCCGCCGCCAGTATGGGTGTGACGTGTGTTTGTGTGTGTCTGTGTGATTTAGGCGCTTGCATGTATGTCCCTGACTTTGTGTGTCTGTGTGTGTGCGTGCTAAAGCAGTTAAGCGGGCGCCGCGGTGGGGGGGTGAAGCGACAGATATTAATGCGGCCTAGCTCCGGTGTATCGATCTGTTTGCTGCGCCAGGCCGCAGGGGACTCGACTGGCGGCAGACAAGGGTGTGTGTGGGTAAGGGGGGAGGGTGGGTGAGAGATAAGGGAGGGATCAGGAGGAACTGGAGCCCCAGAGTACACACGCAAAATTTGTCATGCACTTGCATACATGGTGCAGGGGTGACAGGGTGGTGGACTTGACCTCTATGGGTTTCCTGTGGTCACATTCCCACCTCAACAATTATTGTGTATGACTGGGTGAGTAAAAGGGATACTCCAGTGATTTAGGATTACACTCGCAAAGTTTGGGGACCTGCAAGTAACAGATTACAAAAAAAAGTTGAATTGACGCAGCAGAGCCTGAGATATCCTGACTATAATGCAGCCGAAACCTGAAACAAGCAAGAGACGACAACCTCAGGCTGTGGACCTTAAGTAAGGTCGAGTTCTAGAAACACTGGTACCTATATTTCCCATAATGCAACTCAATAGCATCTTTCATTAGAACAATTAGAACGCTGCTGAGAGTATTCTCCAGAGGACTTTTTACAACTGTTTCCACACACTGATTGATACAGTGATTAGTAAATTGACTTTGAACAGAAAAAATTGAGATTATGAGTCAGGATTCGGCAACGACCACACTGACCTAAACCACACACCAAACTGTGTGAATCTTTCAAAAATGTAATTGAAGGTCACATTCTCTGATCAAATTTCAGTGTTTGAATCTATTTTCTGTTTTTATTAATTTTTACTCATTTCATTTTAGTGAAATATATTATTTTTTTTAAAAACACGTGAAAATGAGACTTGACTATAATATCTGAATGGCACCTAAGGGACCTGATTTTGTTATGTACAATCATTTGCGTGCCCTTTTAAACCACCACAAGTCGTATTTAACTGGAAATTCACATTCATTAAGATGATTCTTTATTGTATCTACACTCTTATTCCGTTCTGTTTTTATCCGGTGCATGCTTGCAAAGATTCACTCCAACACCGGGTCCATATTTTGCTCTCTACCTCTCACCCCCATTCTATTTTATTCTCTTTCATGTGAACTCTGAGGAGCAAGGTCACCTGGGGCTCTACCATTGTGTGTGTGTCAGTGAGTGTGTGAGTATACACAGTAGGTACTGAGATTCAGAGTTCATTCTCTAAAACTCTTGGTGTTTCAGCTGCTGGAACACTTGGGAGAGTCCCTCCAACTGCAAATAGGAGTCCTACTTGAGGACACACAAACATACACATCGTCCCTTTGAATGAGTTATTTTGGGAGGTCCCAGTTTACCACTCAGACCCATCCTACTTATCTCTCTTTTGTGCTATTCCATTTTTCTCCCCGCCATCATTTCTGGAGTTGGGCCAAAATCCCTTCGGTTAAGCCGGGTTTTTCTCGGCGTGAGAATGCAGAGGAGCGCGGCACTGATACAACTTGGCTGGCCTCGTGATGGATTTGGTGGACTGGCAGGTACACAAAAGCAGACATCCATCTGCTAAAGCCCACCGTACACCAGAAAATGAAGTATTTTCAGGAAGAGGTATTCAGCCAGTATCATAGGTTTAGCCAGCAGTAAATATGTGATGAGTTTGTTACACTGAATGTCTCGACATGGAGCTGGAGTTTTCAGGGTCTTTGGGATGATGATGATGATGATGATGATGATGATGATAAAGAGATGCTGTCTCCAGCTTCATGTTTCAAAACAA
This sequence comes from Chaunax sp. Z400, assembly GCA_037577475.1. Lineage (NCBI taxonomy): Eukaryota > Metazoa > Chordata > Actinopteri > Lophiiformes > Chaunacidae > Chaunax > Chaunax sp. Z400. Next base: position 15,915,269 of record CM075195.1, on the reverse strand, counting down.
ACTAAAGAACAGGAGACAAAACAGAAGCACATCCCTTCCATCCCATCCCCACCTACACTTTCATCTGGATTTCCCTTTCTCTCTCCCTCACTCTCCTTTCATCATATGAAAAGGGAAGGAAAGCCCTCCTGGCCATTTCACCAACCCAGCCACCCCTCCATCCCCAATTTCAGCCCCCTCCCCTTCCCTACTCTTTTGCCCATCAGGTCCAGAGAGAACCTCTCAAACAACACCTTGCACCTACGCATTCAGACACACATCCACACACAAGCACACAAGAGTTCCTCCTCACCTCTGCCTCTTCCCCCCACACACACACATACACACACTTTAATTTTCTGTGGCCTACACTTCAAACACATGAAAGGATGCTCTGCGGGGACCAAGGCTAAAGGGAAAGCTGGAGGTGGGGGTAAGGAAAAGGAGGGAGGGGGTATAAAAGCAGTGCTTGAGATGGAGATGTATAGGAGAGAGGCTGGTGGTGGTGTGTGTGTTTATGTGTGTGTGGGGGGGTCACAGGGGGCCCAGGGCCCAATGTCAAGGGGCTCTCGCTGATGTGATTCACACCAGCTCCTCAAGAGACAAAAAATAAAACAGCCATCCCGTCTGTCTCACATATAGTCTGTCTGGGATGGAGAGTGTCAGTTTCTTAACAAGCGCCAACTGTTGGTTGGAGAATGGGAGGATGTGCATGAAATAAGTTTTCTACATAAACTCGTAAGTAGTCGGTGCGATAGATGGGGGAAGTTGCCAGGTGTGGAGGAAAAGGAATATTAGCCACACCAAAGGCTTGGCTGTCAGGGAATGCTGGCAAAGCCTGTGATGCCCATGGCTCATCATCCGCTTAGAGGATTTGATGCTCACAACCACAACAGTGGATGTGAACACACACGTCGCTACAGGGAAAACTTACCATGAAGTTGTGTTTTTCAATGGTAGTTGTATTTAAAGTGTGTGACCTGAGCATCATTCATAACGGTAAACTTATATTTTTTTTTTATGTTTGCTCCAGGAAAAGTTATTTATTCCCTTTTCCTTTGCATGTCTTCCTTCCTCATTTCTTCTCCCCTCAAGTTTTTTTTTTACTACAACTTTTGGTTCCTCTTGACATCCTTCTCCTCTTCTTCTGCACATACATTTACACATGCTTTTTAAGTGTAGCTTGGAAGAAGAATGCATGTGTGCAGAGTAAAGGATAGTGTGGAAACTATCAAACAATTTGGAATGTAGGAGTGAAGAAAGGAAGTGTCGGTAATGTGCCAAGGCATCTGCCTCATACCAGCAAGGCTTCTGGGAAAGGAAGCCAGTGATCAGACTGCACCCTGGGCCATAAAGCCCCCACAACGCTGTGTGTCTTGCTTCTAACTCTTCTAGAAACACGGGGAAAAGGCAATTACAGTGTTTATAGGCTTCGCCCCCAAGATTTGCAGTCTGCAATTAAAAATCATTACTAATCAAATAAAAATAAAAGTAGCTGAAACTACAATTCGAATAGAGCATCGATTGGATTTATGCTATAGCGAAAGAGCTAATAAAGACTTAATGTTACATTCTGTACAAAAATGTGTGAAAAAGGTTAACATTTAAAGGCTGGCACAGTGAAATTAATATAAAGCCCACTTATAAAACACAAATGAGGCAACTTTTCTCATTTTCATTTTCTTTAGCTCGAACCAGTAAATTTTATGTGTCTGTAAAAACAGAAAAACTAGGACACACTGGTAGTTTCCAGGGAGTGGGAGATTTAGAGGGTTGGCAGGCGGCCAATGAGAGCTCCCGGATCAATTGTGGCGTTGATGCATTCAACGTTTCCTGAATGTTTTTAACAACGGAGAGCCACAGTGGTCAGAAATCACCCTGAATGACATTCTGACACTGGGTGGCCAAGCACCGCAAATAGAAACGTCAGTCGTCTCCATGGCTGAGGTTTTACAGTGGCAGGAGTGTGGCACGCTTTAGCATGGTACCCTGAACACAGTGCTACACTCAGGTTACAAAGAAGCATTACATCTCAGCGACTTAGTGACAGGTGATGGAAGAGGTTTTTTTTTTTTTTTTTTCTTTCAAAGCTGGAGTAGTGCTTCCAAAGGAAAGTCTTTTAGTTTGAAGCAACTCTCAAGTTTCTTCAAACCTATTTTGAAGTTACTTCAAAACAAAGAATGAACTAAAGGGAAAGAATCTCTAGACCTTTCATGAGTCAATTCTTACTGACAGAGTGGGAAACACAATTCTGAATGTAAAAATCAACTGTGCACTGAGGTATATATGGTGTAAAATGATCACTTTTAGTGCACTGCAGATATTTGAAAGCCAATATGATGACAGTGACGATGATGATCCACACACACACACACACACACACACACACACACACACACACACACACACACACAAAAACACAGTGGACTGACCATGGCCGGGCAGACCCATGCTGCTGGCCAGCTGGTAGAGCCTTTGCTGCTGCTCCTCATAGGACCCTTGCTCACTGAGCGCTGACATCATGCGCCTGTAGTGCTCCTCAGGGCTCATGTGGTCGTGGCTGCTGCCTGCCTCTACCACGGGGCTCTGGGAGTTCTCTGAGGAGAGGAGGGAGACACTTATATTAGTGGATGCCAATATGTAACTCTTTAGGGAATAAATACCAACTTGAAATTGTGAGTTCAACAAATTTATTAGGTTTGCTATTAATTTAATGTCATAGCCTGAACTTTCCACCATGTAATCAAATCACTACCTTGTGTTTTCAAACACATTCATCTTCATGTCAGTCATGATTGTGAGGAATTTGCCTCAAGCACATGGTCGCAGCACATTAACCAGGCAGCTTCAAATGTGAGCCGCAAAAAATTTGTAGTTCAATACCCAAAATCATATTTCGGTCCAACATTTCTAAACAGAGGGCTAACTCACTGCACTACTCAAGTTTTTTTTTTGTTTTTTTTTGTCTGTTCAGAGTCTATACTGAACACCAGCTTTTCTTTTGAGTGGTTTTCAGCAGTCTGAGGTATCTTCAGGTTCACAGGTTTGGAGGGAAGGGGTGTGGGAAGTCATTTTGTGATTTTGGCTAACTTAATTTAGGATTTAGAAAAAACATTCCCTATGCTTTTCTAAAAGCCAGGGCACATTGCAATTTGGACCATTGTTAACACAAAGCAAAGAGTTTGCCAGAATTAAATTTACACACATGAATATTTTGGATGATTAAGTATCAGTCACAAGACGAAGAAAAAGTCTGCCTTGTTCCACAGTGTGTGTGTGTGTGTATATGTGGGCTGTGTAGTGCTGCTTTTCTGTGGTAAAGGTGCTGTGAAGATGATGTGGTGTGTGATATCTATCTAGCTGTCAGTCCTCACACTTAATCTCTCTCTCTGACCTCCCTCCTCCCTCTCTCTGTCAATAGTAACATGATCTAAGGTAAGGGTGGTGGGGGATACAGGGGGAGGCGGTTAGGGAGTTAGAAGAGGGAGAAAGAGAAGGAGGAGGAGGAGGGATAAGGAGAAGAAAGCAGGGGTTATTTTTACCACCCTAATTCTTATTGAAACCTGAGCCTGGCCCCAGGCAGGCGAGCAGGAGTGGTGCTGAGGAGCGGAGGTGGTGGGGTTGGGGGGCGGAAGTGAGCACGCAAGCATCTCTGTCTCCACCACCAAGCTCCAGCTAATCCAGCCAAGGTCCTCAAGTTTGTGTGCATGTGTGTGTGTGTGTGCACAATGAATCTGTGCCTGTCTAAAGTTTTCTGGCTCTCTAAACACAGTGGGGGGTGCCGACTTTGCACACAGAAAGAAAAACAGACATCATTTACACAGCGGCATCCAATATCTCCATCCACACACTATACCGACTCCCTCCATCTCTCTCTCTCTCTCTCTCTCTCTCTCTCTCTCTCTCTCTCTCTCTCTCTCTCTCTCTCTCTCTCTCTCTCCACCTGCGGTAGTCATTAAGGGATAGTGTCTGTCGCCAAACTTCGACGCCAGAGGATGTAACACACATATAGAGAGGTATGCAGGTGTGCAGGTGTCTTGATTTGGGTGTGGACAGAGCTCCAGGTTAAGACACAGGATCAAATGTGTTTTGAAATGGTTTACATTTGCTTCTCCGAACAGCGGGTTGTATACACACAGTCTTTTTAATTTTTGTATTATAATTTTATATACATAAAATTATATATATACATAAAATTATATATAAAATTATATATATACATATATATATAAAATTATATATATACGTATATATATAAAATTATATATATATTATATATTATATATTATATATTACATATTACATATACAGTATATATTATATATGTAATATATATATATGTAATATAATATATATATTTTTATTATATAATATATAATATATAATATATAATATATGCAAGATGTAAACAGAGGTTGTTCTAAAACCCAAAAACTTGAACACACAGACATTTGCCTTAAGAGGAAGCCAAACCAGAGAACACACACATACACACACAGACATGCACACACAAACCCATGAATCTTTCAGAAGCTGGGATGTGTCTATGTATGAGTATAATAGCCAGAAATCAGTACTGAGAAGGACGCTGCAGGCGGGGCTGCTGTCTGTCAACGGTCACTCAGAGGGCGGAGGTCATCACCAGACTTTTCCTGCCCCCAACAATCTGACACCCACATGCACTTACACAAACACCCCAAACCATGTATGTTTTAAACAGAGTTTAAAAATCATAAAATTACCTTTAATCGTATGTCAGCTAAATGTTATTAATGCTCAACATTAAACACAGATAGGTATATGGACGAAGCCATCCGTCAGTTCTCTGCGTTAACATCAATGTTTGTTCACATTTTCTGAAAGCTTACAGATATGAGTGAAATGGAAAAGTACCACCATAGATTGTTGGATGGCAGTGTAGCCATAATTCAAGCAAGACACGACACACGTTTACTGACGCAACATTTCTTTCAAAACAAGTGAATATAACTCTCCATCCACATGTCACACTGTATCTAATGGCCTTACAGACCACCACCACTAGTATTATTTATTTTTATTTATTATTATTTACTAGTACGTTATCACATCCTCCTCTACAGTCGCCATTTTCGCTGTTGTTGAAACTGTTGAGTCTTCACTGCCCTCTTGTATTGCTTAACATCACTGCCAACGTAAAGGGCGGGTGGAGGTATGTGGGTGTTGACGGATACATTGTTTGCAACAGACATATTTATTTTTGCACACAAAAGTATAAATGAACCTTATCAAGTGCTCCTGGAAATGTGTGTGTGTGTGTGTGTGTGTGTGTGTGTGTGTGTGTATAGGTTATTCAGGTGTCTCCTGAGATGAGACTGGATGTGCAGTGAGCTGCCCTTGGTTTTTGCCTGCTGTATAATGTATCAGTCAGGAAGTCTTCCTCATGAGCCCAGGGGGACAGGCACAGTGGCTCCATGCCAGGCACCTAGTTCCAGAGGATGGTGACTGGATTTTTAAAGCTTCAAGGGCGACGTTGTCTTGTCATGTGGCTCCTTAAGCCCCATTACTTATGTTGTTCTGATGCAATATAGAAAGCAGATAAATAAATATCAACACAGCATATATTAGGAATCTGCTTCAGAATTATATTATTTTATCTACACAGGCTATTATTGATGCATCAGAGTAATCTAGCGATTGTACATGGAAAGAAAAGTTGTCTTTTTTGAAATGAGCAAAATTGGAGCAAATACATTTTTTTGGTGCGACCCTTGACTACCACGAGCTAATATAACAAAAAGGAAAAAAAGTATAACACAGCAGCGTTGCCATCTCCTGTGATGTTTTACATGTGTGTCAAGTAGCACTTTATAGACAATGGATTAACATGGAAAAAACAATCGTTTACCTCCCTGTTACATGGCGACTGATTTCGTCCCCTGCTCAAAGGGTAAGGCACTCCTGGACGTTGCACTGCCTCCCCAATTTAAAGGCATTTTTGGTTTGTGTTCACTGCTAACTAACTAGTTTTTAAATCTCACAACACAAATAAATAAAGGAATAAATGAGGAACAGTTCTGCCTTGAACTGGCTGTGTGAAAACTGCCTTAATGGTTCCATACCATTGAAGGTCAGAGACAAAACACTATGTTTCTTGTACAACCCCATTGCATACTGATTTTATTTACATTTTACACAGCATCCCAGCTTTTTTGGAAACGGTGTTGTAATTTGGGCACACTGACCCTTTACTGACTTTGCCTATTATTTGTGTGTATTCAACTGTGCAGAGAGATGAATGGTTGATAGAAAGATGGTATGGAAGTGTGTCTTCAAATGTGTGACAAAGTGAGTGTGTGTGTGTGTGTGTGTGTGTGTGTGTGTGTGTGTGTGTGTGTGTGTGTGTGTGTGTGTGTGTGTGTGTGTGTGTGTGTGTGTGTGTGTGTGTCTGTGTGTGTGTCTCTGTGTGTGTGTGTGTGTTCCCATCATCACACCAGCACTGACAACCAACCCCACCTCATTTCTTTTCATTAACTGCAGCTTCCATCCTCTTAACAAACACAAACACACTACGTAGTCTTACCTTTGGGGGATACGCTACGTGACTTCTTGCTGTCAGAGGGACACTCGCTGCTGCTGTTGGGAGAGAAGCTTCTCCTCTTGCCTAGAAGGTCATCTATAAACACAAACATAATGGAAGAGAGAGCAGTCAGTATAAAAAGACTGACGTTAAAGCTTAGATATTGACGCTGTGCTCCACATCTACCTGCGTACATGGCGGCTGCTTTGGAAATGCAGAGCTATAGGAGGGAGGAGATAAAAAGGAACCAAAAAGAAAGGTGGAGAGATAGAGAGAAAACAGAGCGAGTGAAACAAGCCACAGGTGTCTGGAGATGTGCCTGTTCTGACAGAAATGAGAGAGGGCCTGCACTGCCGTAGATGACAGATCCTGCACTGCCGTAGATGACAGATCTGCCTGGCTCATTCATGTGTTTGTCTCTTTGACGTAGGGAGGAGGGCTCCGTCTCTCCTCAAACGTCTCTTTCCAATAGTCTTTCCTCAAGTGCTATTCATGGTCTTTCTCTTTCCCTCTCTCCTCTTCTCTCTTCTCTTTTTCCAGATGTTGACGCGAAAGCTCTTCTCACTGAACTGAAATGCACAAGAGCCTCTCAGCTCCTTCAGAAATTCCTCTCAGCCTCAATTATGTCTATATCATGCATTTAGTTTTAATTTTTGCACCTCTTCAGCAGCCATATGCCTCTCTTGTTGCTGTCCTATTCTCATAAACACACCACTGATCTGATTTCATTTCTCCATCTGCTTCTCCTTTTCCTCTAGGCATGTTTGAAACCTCTTCCCATGAACATCCTCCATGCCTCCTCCTCCTCCTCTTCCTCTCTGTTATCCCCACACCTCCTCCCCTGCCACCAAAGATGAGCATCTCGTGTACAATTACGGCACCCCCTGCTGACTCCTCCTCCTCTCCTCCCTTCTTAGACCCCCACCCCACACCCCACCTCCAATCACCTCACCTCCTACCCCCTCAAACACACCTCAAATCAATACGGGCCTAATCAGACAGGGAGGGAATGCAGAGCACACCACACGCAGTGCCAGCAGAAAGGAAAAAGCTGTTCGTCATTGCTCTGTCTGTCTTTCCTTTTTATTCTATTTCTATCTCTGATTTTTGTCTATCTCCATTTCTTCCTCCCCACAAACAGCTAAGCTACAGCAGCAACTGCATCTCCTCTTTCTCTCTTCCTCTCCTCTTTCTCTCTTTTGCTTTCTCACCTCTCGGTGCATATTTTAAGGGATGGTGCAGCAGCATTTCCCCCCCCCCCCGGTTCCTCTCTCCCTCTTTCTCACTTTTTCAGCAAAGCAATTTTTCATCATTTGCACAGCAAGTAAACAGTAAACAGTATGGAGATGCGATGAACAAGGAGTAAGAAAAAATATGTAACTTTGGAAGCAAACAACATTTGGCGCACACGTGTGTCTACTCCTAATATTGTTACCTTAGCAACGGGCGGACAGTCATCAAGAGAGGAGTGAAGCTGGAGTCTGACCTTTAGCCCTCAACCTATCACCCAAACTTATGTTCTTTCTTCTTTATAACAAGGTGCAGACAGGCAGGGAGGGGAAAGAGACAGAGAGAGGTTTAGCCGGGGCTCAGAGGATTTTGTTGGGCTGCTGAAGGAGCCCTAGTGTTGATGAGAGGACGAACGAGCAAACAAGAAAGAGGGAGAGGGAGGAGGTTCACTAATGATCCACTGTTTGATGTTGGCTCAGGCCTTGAGGAGATCCCTGTACCATCCTAAAGAGACAGTGTGGGGGCGATAATGGACAAGTGCATGAATGCGCACGCACCCGCACACACACTTACACATATTGCCTTTCACAATTGCTAAACTAGTTCTCATTCTGTTTTTCCTCATTTTCAAACATCGTCAGTCTCTTTTCTTTCAGCTATCCTGTTTATTGTGTCTCCATCTATCCTGCTGGTAGAATATGAACAAGTACAGAGACAGAAGCCCCATTACTTAAACCCCCGACTGTAACAAATACACACACACACACATACACATGGTTACACGCACACCCGCACACCCAGAGCCTCTCATGATCAAACACACACGCACTCTAGAGCCGACCTCACTCAAGACACTGCGTCTCCTGAGCGAGTGCCCGAGGGCCAGAGATTTGAGGCCGGAAAGCTTTTAAAGCCAATTAAATGGGGCTTCTTAGAGCACAAGCGCTCCTTTTTAATGCCCAACTCTGAGCTCTTGGTAACGACTATGCTAACGCCTTTACTCCCACTTACATCTTCTGGAGTCCGGTTTGCTAGCCCGGGCATTTCCCTATCACCTGCTTATTAATATCACTGAAGAATTGTGCTTATGGAGTCAAGAGTTTCATTGTATCTCAAAGGCTGTGGTTTTAACCATCAAAAGAGTGCAAAAATGAAGTGTAAATAATATTAGCTGCCATGATATGGCTCCCTGTTGTTGGTATTCCTGGTCTCTACAGGCTAACTTATTCTTCCTATAAGAAGTCGACCTAAAAACACAATATTCTAGCCTATACCTCAGTTCCTCTTTGCTAGTTAACCTCCTTCTTATCTGTCATTTCTGCCACAGAGAAGAAAGAGGGAGGAAAACCATAGGACAGGTTGAGAAAGAGGAAACAGCAGGAAATAAACCGGTTCTCTTTGATGTCACACCACCAGGGCAAACCATCAAGCAAGGGAGCATTCATCTCTTTTTCTTACTCTATGATTTCCTCTCCTCCCTCAAACTTTAGTCCTCTTCCTCTCCTCTCTCCATCCCACGGAGCGTGGTGACAGCTCAGACAGCCAGACTCCTTAATTCCTCTCTTACTCTGTTAATCTGTCATCTTTATCAGGCTGGGGAGGGGGGTAGTGAGGATGGGGGGTGACAGGCGGGGATGTGGGGTGGGCCGCCAGCCACAGCCCTCGATCAATCTCCACATTACAGCTGACAGAATGGTGCTAATAACTTATTGATCCCCCCTCCATGTGCCGGGGCCTCCGCCGGCCCTGAAAGCCCTGCCATTGATTAGCTTACAGCCGATGCAGCTGGGAAAGGGAGGGGAGGAGAGGAGGGAGGGAGGGGTGTGGGTGGTTGGGTGATGGAGACCACATGTGCACACGCAGTAACATTGCTCCTATGTTAGTCATGTTGTATGTCTTTTTAACATGGAGAGAGTATTTAATTGGTAATGAAATATTCTCTGATAAAAGATAGTACCTCACAATTTACTTTGGTGTTTGTGTCTAAAAGCTCAGTCAAACATAATCAAATTAACATAGGTGGACACAAAATAAACTTTTAAGTGCATTAAAATCAGTTTCTGGCCTGAACATATTTGTACCGCTTTATTAGTCTAATTTAACTGGATCCGTCTTCCTCCAGCGTTTCCTGGGCAGCTGTTCATGCCAGAGTTTATATATAAATTCTGAATACTGAAAATACAACAAAACCTTGTACTTTAATATGAGAGAATTGTAATTCTATTCACGTGTTACTAAGTAATACATTACTCTATGCACCAGGAATGAACATGAAAATGTAGCTGAACAAAGGAAACAACACTCAGGGATGTCATATCCTCCTGATATCCCATAAATACATCAGTATATGACATGTTGTCCATTCCTTTGCTGTGCATAGAGTAGTAAATATTGTTCTGGATATATGGAGAACATGACCAACCTTCTGAGTCACCTTGAAATCATCTGTCCATGGAAAAATTAAAATATTAAAAGGCATAATTACTTATCATGGTTGATTTATGTGTAAAGGTTAGTGAAACTAGAATGTATTCTTTGCAAGATATGTTCTGGACACAAAATGATTACGGACAAACTCCATTTTTATGTCGGGAGGATAAAAAAAATGGTATCAAATCAAATAAAAAATTATGGACCAAGGCCTCAAAGCACAGTTGACACTGACCTTAATGAAATAAATGGGAGGAAAACATGAACGAAAACACACACAAAATAGAACTTGTTTGGTTTCCTTTAAGTACTCTGAAAGGTATTTATATTTTCATTATTAACTGGACTGTTTCATGTGTTCGGTGAATTTAATCTCTATTAGTATGACTTTATGAACAACAACCCTGAGACGCCATTACTGTATGGCAAGAAAATCACATTCCTATTAAGCAGGGGCATTTTCAAATATTTACAACCAACATTTCCCTTTTTGCATCTGCATGACAGAATTCTGAAAGTTCTTACTTTTGTTTAGAATGTCCTTTCTATGCTAATCATGTAATAGCTGGTAATTCTTTAAAAGCAATCCTCATAGAAAAAGGACTTGCACAAACACGCTGGCTGAGCTGCAGATTCACACGCAAGCAAACATCTAAAACCAGGCATTTAAAAACCCCACACAGAAAGGTGCACAATCTCACCCACACACAAAAATGTGTTCAAGCCCCAAACCACTACAACCCCCAACCACACACACACACACACACACACCGACAGGCTGTAACTGCCTCTGGGAGTCTGAGTGCAGGGAACAGAGGAGGAGAGAGAGAGTGAGCGGCAGTCCAAAAACACCTTATCTGCCTGTTTGAGTCTCCGGTCTGACCGCAGACCCACGGTTTACAGTCTCCACAGGCAGCCAGACTCTCAGCGTCGGCGCCCGTGCTCCCCCCCCCCCTCGTCTCTCCTTCCTCCTCCCTCCCATCCACCTCTAACAGAGCCTCTGAATAGCCAGCGGCTGGGGAGCAAGAGAGCAAATGAGGGAGGGAGGGATGGAGCGGGGAAGAGGAGGAGGGAGGCAGCCCTCCTGTCTGTCCCTCAGATTTAATTAACAGCCCACTCCGGCGCGGAGACGACCGGGCAAGCCTGCTTCCCTTTCCTTCTGACCCACACACACACACACACACACACACACAGTTGTCCGCCGCCATAGCTGCTGCCTGCCCTCCCCTGATACACTACCGCACTCATTCATCTCTCCTTCCTCTGTCTCTCTGTTTCCAAATGTTTCTTCCATCACTGCAGCTCTGCCTCTCACTGTTGCAGACTTTTCCTTCTTTTCTCTTCTTTTTTCTTGTCTTCTTTCCTTAATTTCTCTCCTGTCTCACTCCTGTCTCTCCCCCACAGTTCAATGATAGACTAATAACACTTTTGGGGGAGGATCTGAAGTCAAATAAGGAGAGTGGACTGACAGTACAGAGTAAACACAGTATCAGAGACAGCGGGCTTCATTTACCGTCTCATCCATCTTAAAGTTAAATAATCAACTGCTCCAATGCCTCATACACCCACCTATGTTATTTTGATGCAAATTTGAACCTGTGTTCCTTTTGCGTGGGCACGCACCTGTATAACTATATGTCATTAGTGTGTAATTGTGTGTTTGGGAACGTGTGAGCGTCTAATTTCACTGGCAGACAGATTTAGAGCCGGTGGCTGATCGGATTGGACTTGTTTACAGAGACGGAGAGAGCTGCTTAGGCAGCCTGTTAAATCCCGCTTTAGTAGTCAAACGAACAGATTTTAGGGGTCTTGGACCCCCTCTGGCTTAGGCCACACTGTGCTCACTTCCTCCTCCATCAGCTCCCCCTCCCCCATCTCTAACCCGTTATGTCCTCCTCCATTTGATTTCTTCATTAAGTTTAGCAGATGATTAGGTCGGTATTTGGGTGGAAATCCATGCAAACTCAGGTTTAAGACATTGGCTGGGCTGGCTGTTGAGCAGTCTAATACACTCCAACTTCCACCCAACACCGTATGGACAATTAATCTGGCAGACAGATGAAATGAGCACATAGAGAGAAGGTGTGGAAGTGTTGGGCATGGGCTGATTAAGGCACTTGTGTGCCATTGGCTAATGGTACAGGAGGGGACAGGGTAAAACCCTTGGCAACAGTGGAGCAAAAGTATGTTCTTCACTGAAAAGAGGGCTACCCCATTTGTTAATTGGGGAGAAAAAAGGCATTTCTTATAAACTGTGTGGGTTTGCTGATGGAAGTGTTCAATTCAGCTGATTCTTTTTTCACAACCAAAATTTTGGAGAATTTTTGTCAGCATAGATATTCGATTAAATCCCATGTACATACTGTTCTATAAATTACAGCAGGTGCTTTCAATTAAAATTGCAAAAGCTCCAATGAGTGAACCCTCCTCACCTGCTGAGGTCCGAACAGTTAGATACCTACAAATACAGGCTAATGCTTTCTGCCAGTCTGAGGAAATCAGTTTTGTTCACATTTTCAATATTTAACATTTAACATTAACATTTAACTTTTTTTCACCAAGTAGAAATTGTTAACAGTTTTTCAGGTTTTTGACTAATCTCTAACAAAATATATCTGTTTTTGAACACTTCTCCTGCCTTCCAGGCTGCTTTGGTAAAGATACAAAATTATGAATAAACTCAAAAGGCATAAATACACTGCCTATACAAGGCAATTATGGGAAACAATATGCAATTAACTCTTTGTCTCTAAATTTAGATTGTAAATAAATCCTTTTCAGCCCAAAAAAACCCGAAACCTTAATAAAGTGCTCTTTTAGGCTGAATTGTGCTAAAATGGAAGCACAAACTTCTTATCTTAAAAAAGGAATCACATTTTACAAATTTCCTTCCAAAATCAGTCAGTTTTTGGATGAACTCAACATGAGAGGAAACATCTCTCTCACCCTGAATTTGTTTTATTGCTCTAAAATGTGTGCAGTCCTCTTAGATACACTTTGAAAATGTCCAACTTCCTCTGGAAAGACTGGTTAGCTACTACCAAATCACATATAGTTATTTAAAGCTGAGGTCATTTAGGTGTGATGTCATGTCAGTCATGAAGGCCATAATATCCATTTTCCTCTTATCTTCCAAAAATGGAGCAAACTGTCTGAACTTATAATTATTTTCTTGAGCCAAAAAAAACATATTTCTTTTCTAATTGCCAAAAAACAAACTAGCACCCTGCCTTTGCTCAGTGATCAAATATTGCAGTGCAGCAGTAAGTCATTTGAATTTTTATCTAAGGAATTCTTGAAGGAAGCAATGCTGATAAGATGAGGATGCCCTGAGAAAGTTTTATTACTGTATTCATAACCTCTTCAAACTCTTCTGCAAGAGTGAAGCACAGTCTAATGGATAATACAGCTGACAATAGACAATGAAACTTAGTGAAATGTGGTTGAAATCTCCTGCCACAATAAAAACGCTCTCTGGTTGTTTGTTTTGCTCTCTGCTAATGACATCATGTAGAACACTCCCATCTAACCAGAGATGTGTGGTCTGCATGGCAAAAGGTATGGCCTCCTAAGTTGGGGCAGTTTTCATGCAGCCAGGTCTCCGTTGTCATCATAATCTGCATCTCATATTGTACAGTTTGTTCATGAGAGTGTGGGCATTGGCAAAAACGATGCTGCTATATCAGGTTTATGCAGGACTGCTCTTAGCCAGGCCAGGATCCCGACTTGCTTGACGGGTTGTTGGTCTTCGTGCCGAGCAAGTAATCTCCACTGGGATTGACTTAAATACTCCGGCACATCTGGTTTCTTAAATGCAGGATCTTAGTTTGGGTGTAAGTCTTAATTTTTTTTTTTAAGTAATTTTTTTGGGCATTTTATGCCTTTAATCTATAGGACAGCCAAAGACGTGACAGAAAATGTGGGAGAGAGAGTGCGGGTAAGACATGCGGCATGGCTGTCCAATATCCTCTACAAGCTACTTGACCAAAACCTAATGATAAAATACTGTCTGTGTTCTGTCTGTAAGCTGTAAGTAAAACTCTTAGCACATGCACACCATGGTTCCTCTGCTCACATGAAATTGGATTAATGGCAAACAAAGCTTTATTCAGAGGTAATTTAAAACAGGGGGTTTAACAAAAATCCTGGAGTGCGCCAGAGAATGTGGGAAGACCACTACGTAATCAACTTGAGAGTAACCTCCAAGAATGAGTGATACGCTTATGTTAAATTCCCACAATAATACAAATTAAAGTAAATTAAATGTCCTGTATAATCAATCTGGATAAAAAGAAAAAGAGAGATGAAAAAGGAAAGAAAGAGAAAAAGTCCTGACAAACACACACACACACACACACACACACACACACACACACACACACACGCACACACACACACACACACACACACACACACACACGCACACACACACGCACACACACACACACACACACACACACACACACACACAGCATATCTAGGGGTCCTACTGTACCTGTGTGCCCAGTACTGGTGTTGTGGTCAGAGGCCGACTGGCCTTCGGGCATGCCGTGCTGTCTGGTGTTGTGCAGGTTGGAGATGATTGTAGAGAGGTCACTGTCCCGACTGTAACACATACACACAGACAGGAAAGAGAGGATAAACCCATTTAAAAGCAGCTCCAAATAAAAACTTAATTCCACAATGCAAATCCAAAACTATTTCCCACACAGCTTACCACAGACATTCTCCATCCAGACAGCACTATCCTCTGTAAACACAGACCCAATAGCTACAAGTGGCTGTCCTGTCAACTGGTTCTTATCTCTGAGGTGTGTAATACACTCTGACAGACTACCACATCCAGCACTTTTGGGTCTCATCCCTACTCATCTTCCACACTAAGATGCATTAACGAACGCATTCACAACTTCATAAGTAGTTTAGCTGCTTAAAACCTGATTATGGCTTTTTAAATTCAGGATGCCAGCAGCTGCTTTAGAGAAATATGGCAATTGAATGATGTGAAATGACAGATGATGAATATTTAACATAAAAGAAAAATTAATCAAGATCTGAAGAGGTCTTACTTACCAAATAGCAACGTATATATTTAAAAGACAGCACAATAAATCTGTGGTTTATGGCACTGGAAATCGATAGAAATAGTCATTGTCTCTATTGTCATGCCTAAACTAAACTGGAGGTCACAACAAAACTGTCCACAAGGGTCTTTCAACCACCATGTTCTGCCCGTCAGCACTCAGTGGAAGAGCTGAGGAGGTTTTACAGATTAGACCCAGATCTGGCTGGAGCCTCTTTACCCTTCCAAATGCTCTACAAGTCACCGCTCTGACCTCCCCACACCAGAGGACCCACTCAACTGTGTCATGGAGGTATTTCACTTACAATCTGCTTACCACATTGTCATTTTGTCCACAAAATGAGCCTGAAAACATGCACTACTGAGACATTTATCAGTTTGACCAAGAGCATATTCTCCTGTCAGCAGGATTCTTGTTTTAAAGGCTTACCAAGGCCAACTTTATTGAAAGCAGAATCATCCACGAAGGGGGTCTAGTATGACACAACAAGCACAGTTCATGGGACAGGAGCGGTGTATGGTTCTTATAGCTGCCACCACTATGACGAGGCCACGCTGTTTGCGGCTGCTGGATTTGGGTTTTTACAGTCCCATGATTACAGGCTCCTGCTATAATGTCAGGCTGTCGGTCGCCAAGCTGTTTTCCACATGCTAACAGAGAAGATGAAGGAAAGCGCAGAGGGCCTAATGCTGGCCGTGTCTGGCTACACCAGTCACCTTTCAGTCACAATGAGTCAGAAACAAGTGTCAGACAAAACAGACACCACCGGTTGCTAAGCAAGGAGACTCTTGATTGGACAGTGACTGCAAACTTTTTGGACTAATGACAGACTTCTTTTATAGAATGTAACCTTCTAAAATTAGTAGCTATCTGAGTCTGAGGGCTCAAAGATTTTCTGCAAAAAGAAAATGAGATGCAGGTAAGCATTTTTTAGTTGGGCTTCAAGTTGTATAATAATGGGTGTCACCCACACACACTGCAGTTGCACACTCCACTGTGAGAAACTGCAGTCAAATCTATCAATCAGCAGGCTGCGTTATAACACTACCCTCTGTCCATCATTTGAAGTGATCATGATAATGCCATCCTGAACCTCTCAGAGGTGATGGGGTTATTATCCTGCGGTGAATGGTCGCTTTAAGCCATGAACGGCAAGGACATTGTTAGCGGGATAATTAGCGCACTTTTCCTGAGCTGTCCCGCCTCGGCTTGGGCTAATGAGGGCCTGGCCCTGTCCCCACCTGCCCTTCCTCAATCCCCTCCCCCACTCTTTCCCTGGGTAGAGGCAAGGTCATACTCAAGCCCAGGAAGACAAAAAGGGGGGTGGAGATGGATTTTAAAACCCAGTCACCTGAGTCAGCACTCCCTAAAGAGCTCCTGAGGCCTGGGCTAGTTGGGAAGGATGGCGGCCTCAGAGATGATGGGCTGATGGGCCTGAGGATAAGTAGACATGAGCTCCCTTCTTATCACCAAGGTGCACCCCGGAGACAATCACCTCATCCTCAGCTCATCCCCGATCTGGTCAATAGTCATTACCTACCACAGGACAGACACACTGACCCAGACACCAGCACAACTAAAATATCTTAATATTATAAGTCTGTCATTGATCCTACTGATATCCAACATTATTGAGATGATAATGCAAAGTCTGTATCAGATGTCAAATCTTTACCAAAGTGAATAATGTCTGGAGTTCTAAAGTATTCCTGAGCTATGTCAGGAATAACTGATGACAGCATCCAGCCCAAATACCTACTTACAGTGCATTTACCTTATACATTTCAAATATGTTAATCATTTATCATATCACTTCCTGCCACTCAATATTAGATTATGTTCTTAATTCCTTTTCTATTTTTTGAAATCTAAATCTTTATGTATTGCTAAATGAAGCTGGGCCATAAAAAAAAATTTAAATGCCATAAAACGTATTCCTGTAAAAATGAATTCATGTCAGTTCAGTAGAAAAGGTTGTGTTCCATTCTACCATAACAATAGGTGGTACTTTTCAAAATGGTCCAAACAACATGAAAAGACTCTCTTTCTGCTGGCACAGGGAGTCAGCTCAAGTATAAATGCCCAGTAGCGGCCTGCTGTGGCATTGGCACGCAGCTCTGAGGTGGCAAGGATGGAGGTCACAGTGTGAGCTGGCAGGCCAGGCACCCTGACGCCATGTCTCACACTACCACTGGGAAAGTGCTGACAGACAGACAGCAGGGATGTGTGTGTGTGGGAGAGACAGAGAGAGAAAGAGAGAGAGAGAGGTCGCAGGCGCTGGGTAACATCTGGTGCTTGCTGATTTACTGTGTGCCCTCCTCTGCTCTCAAGGCAACAGCCTGGAAACACAGCCTACTCCAATCTGCACAGGTGGCCCATAGCAACATTCAGATACTACCAGGCAATATGTAATATTCAACAGTATGACATGGCAAGGTTTGGGCAGAATGAGAAAATGAGGGAATGGGCAATGAGTAAAGCTTCTCTGATGCATCATGGGATGAAAAAATGAATTATAAGTCTTTAATTTAGGAAATACCCATACTTCAGGACACATAAAGCTTAAAACAGGAATATGACTACATTCTGTATGTTTTATGTTGGGTTTTTTTTATTCACATGAGCTACAGAGACACAATTGCCATGCTGCTCACAGTCAGATCGAAAGGCAACACGCAACTGGAAACCCTGCAATCAGAGGGGTAGTGAATAAATACAGAAATAATAAATAAGTAAGAGTAGCCTGGCTTCACTTCTCCTTGCTGTTCTTCTGCTTTACAGGCTGGCCAGAGGTTGACAACGCAAGCAAAGTAGGAAGGAAAAGTACATGGAAAATATACGACAGGCCGCCATGTTGCATTTAGGTTCTGCTGCACTGAGCCATAGCTGGTTTTACCATTCATTTCTCCTCTGGGGCACACCTCGGGCTATTATATTTCTCGCTTTTCTAATTCTTCATCGGTTTTAAGGAATATGTGGACTGGATAAAGGAAATCACTTATATTCACAGCAGACTGAACATTCACAGAACACATTGTTGTACTGTATATAGTAAAAAAGGCTAAAGCTCTTATTATCTTCAGCTGATTTAAACACACTGGCAGTACATGAATAGTAAACACTATGTTTTTCACATGTGGAAATGATGAACCTCACACTTCAAGCCAACGCCAAATCAGAGACTACTTTGCTGGAACATTGCTGGCATCTTGCAGCTAGTCAACACCCAATCAGCTACAAAATTGCTGCATCTCTGTTGCCATGGTAAATGCCTGTAAACAAGGTCAAAAATACTTCAAGTGGAATGCTTGTAGAAAGCTATACAAGTTTCAAATTCACTAATTAGGGCTTTAGGGGACATCAATTTCCAGTAATTTCACACTACCAGTGACCTCTTACTGGCATATGGCAATGACAGGGTTGTTCAATAAAGCCTGAGGACAAAATGTCAAATGCAATAGACATACAATAGTTAAGAGAAGTGGGCTGTAAAGGGAAATAGAGAAAACACAGATGCAGTAAAGAGCAATATCAGACTCTTCAAAAAGTGTATGAACTTGGGAATCCTCTGCTTGCTTCTAATCTACCAATCAGACAAAGTTTACCCTCAATGAGCACCAAAGCTCACAGCATTTCAACTTTTCACTGGGGTAAAAGAGAAAAATCAGGCTGACAACAGTTTGAGGCTACAATCAGGTCAGAATTAGGCCTGCAGCGACTTATGCTATAACTTTGGTGCTAAAGAGAAAAATGCCAGTCTGAAACCAATTAGGGTGGCATGGTGGTGCAGTGAGTAGCACTGTTGCCTCACAGCAAGAAGGTCCTGGGTTCAAATCCCCCTGACAACCTGGGACTTTTCTGTGTGGAGTTTGCATGTTCTCCCCAGTGTCTGTGTGGGTTCTCTCCGGGTTCTCCGGCTTCCTCCCACCACTAAAAACATGCAGTAGGTGATTTAGTGACACTAAACTGCCCGTAGGCGTGAAAATGAGTGTGAATGGTTGTTTGTCTTTCTATGTGACCCTATGATGAACTGGCGACTTGTCCAGGGTGTTCCCCACCTCCCGCCCAAAGTCAGCTGGGATAGGCTCCAGCCCCCCTGCGACCCTACACAGCATAAGCGGTTACTGAGAATGAATGAATGAAACCAATTAGGGAATTAGGGATGTTATTAGGTTATGTTGAATTTGGTGTGTTGCTTATCTAAATCAATTTTTTACCCTGCCGACTGGATTAGATGGCCCTTGAATAAGGAGAACAAGGGTTAGCCTCTAACAGTCAGGCTATGGCCCCGTTTACACAACAACATTTTTGCTGAAACAGAAAAGTTTTTTCTTTGGTTTTTTAAAAACCTTCTGCGTTCACACGGAATAGTTTCCAAAATGATCCTCGTACACACGGATCTGCAAAACCAATTGAAAACACTGTAGCATGTATGCCAAGGCAATAATTGGTGATGTAACTTTTCAACACTAAAGAATAAGATCACAGAAGTGGTTCAGCAAAAAACACTTGCGATGAGTGCTCTTGTCATCAGACAGCGCCAGATGCTGGTAAAACAAAAACGGCCAGAGAGGAGAGATGACAACAACAATGAAGATCTAGAACAGCTGATGATCTGCATATATATGCATATAAATGTACATGCAAAAAGCATGTCGCACGGCTACGAATCAGATATGTATTCTATCGAGGTCCACAAATGAAAGTGACTCAAATCTGATTTTAAAAAGATTTTTGTGTTCACACAGCCCAGAAAAATTATTTGTGCCTCATTAACGCAAAAAATTGTAAATTAGTCATTTCAGCCTAATGTGAATATAGCCTATGTTGAACGACAAACACACAGCTTGTATGCTTTATGCTTTTTTTAGTCTGTGGTTTAAGTCTGTAGATCTTATGACAGACAGCCTCCATCTTCCTACTTGATCTGCCAAACCTGCATGATACGTACAGAAAGAGATACAGTATTTTTTTGCCCTTTTGTAGATGGCAGCATTTGTATATAAACAAGAAGATTGAAAAGCTGAGAAACAGTCTTTGTTGTTTTGGTGAATGTTAATAATGGATATCGTGAATATTTTTTTCTTCTCCTTCTACAGGGAGCAGGCTGAATGGCAGACGTCAGCGGGAGTAACCTATAAAGTCCAGAGTGGCTGCTGGGTAATTACCCAGACTCTCAGTCAGCACTTTTCAATCAAATCCTTGTTATCTCCGACCAACTGAAACAAACACTAAGGTAGGCTTTACTTTGCCCTCGAGTGAGACAAAGTCCTAAGACACCACCATCAAATATTTAGTCCCTAAAATTAAATCCATAAATCAGTGTTAACGAATATGAGTCCATTATATAAACAACTGGAGTACTAATAGCAAGGCAATAGTAAGTTAACAACAAAACCAGATTTTGTTTCCACCTTTCAGTTCCTGTGTAGTTCACAGCGGCCATACCAGACTGTAGTTGTGAGTTTCTGGAACACATCATTGTGATAATGACTATGGTGTTGGCTCAGTGGCTTTGAGAGCACTAAGTGAACAGACTGTCTGTAAAGCTGACGCCTATTAACATTAAAGGTATATCGGAATCAGAAATACTTTATTGATCCCCGTGGGGAAATTGATTCGCTACAGATACTCTCACTTAGTATTTTCCTGCTAAAGGCGTGTTAAGAATTTCTAAAGTAACCATGATATTTTTATTCAGAAGGATGAATGCGATTCTACAGCCTGATATAAAGGTAAAAGGCAAAACTGGTAAATACTGGAGAGCAGAAGGATCGATGGGAGCAACTGAAATTGAAATCTGGACACGCACGGCTGGCTTGCGCACACGCATAAGCGACGGGAAGCAGTAGGGAAATGGCGGCCAGGTAGGGAAAAACTAAAACAAATCTACCCACGGAATTCCCTTTCATTAGGCATGTTTTTGTTTGAATTATGCATTGAAACTTGACCAAATAATAAAACAATATTTATTAATTGATATGCCGCATTTTGTGTGGAATGCATTTTATACGTCTAGGCTGTTAGTTGAGTGGGAGCATACCTTTAATCTAGTATAAAAAAAGTGCACCGGTTTATAATGAACTTCAGACGACATCCGGATGAGAATGATGAGCTATCAACGCAACACTTGTTGACACTGACAGATAAAATATCTTAATGCACAACAGTCGGACACCTGGACAAACCAAACTCTACTGCTCTACAGTTTAATAACACACAAAGTGACGTTATGTTATGTTTCGCTATGCACTGAAAAACTGGGGTGAAATGGAAAAAAAAAAGTCTCAAGTATCTCCTAATGTAATGCAACCTGACGCTAATGTGCTGCTTGAGGGGATATTTTGGGATAAAAATACTTGGATAAATAATTGACACATGCTGTTTTGATGTGTCCATGTAAATTCAAGTGCAGTTACAAGAAGAAGGTCGAAGAAACCAAGTGGGTGTGACACGGTGCTGCCGCCAGCCTTGATGATGTGTGGATGAGACAGCACAGATACATCACACATGCACACAGAGGGCCTGTATTTTTCACATCCATGGGCCAAATCCAATTTGTTAAGACCCCTCTACGACTCACTTACGAAGCTGCGGTCAATGGAAATCACATTTCCGTGATTGGACATCCCATTATCCTGTTCGTCCAGACCTGCGCTTGGGGATAAAGCAGGGCTGAGACGGATGCCCAGGACAGACCGGAGCTGCGGCTCCAGCTAGTCCGTCGCCTTTCAAAGGGTAAAAGCCTGACATATTAGTCATAAGTGTTCTTTAAATTCATTATCATCTTAACACGCCAGTGGCACAAGTGTAAGGGGGAGGGGAAGCCCTCTAAACAAGGTTAGTGGAACCATTTAAAGCTTCACAGTTACTGAGCTGTCTGCCGTGTCACACGAAAGTCTCAAGACATGGAAAACATCCCCTCATAATGAGGATGCACAAGCTGCTTATAATCAGCTGGGGGCTTTCTGTAGTTAATCAATGAATGGCTTCTGCATTATATCTGTCAAAGGTCGAATTTCTGAATGATATAATCATATTATTAATTATATATAATTTGTCTTAATTTGCCATTTTCACATGGATCAAAGCACTGATTTTCAAAACAAAACATATCTAGAATTTTTGGTTGATTTGTTGATGTTAAAAAAACAGAGTGTACTGTACACCATCAGAGAGAGGTAACCCTGCACATGCGTTTGCATGTATGAAGATGTGAATAATGATAATTAATTTGAATGCAAAACCACACTTTTAATGTATGCAGCCATCATTTTTTACGTCAAACCCAGTCAAATGTTTATAGAACTCCTGAGCACTCTTCTTCATCCATTATTGTGGATAATTTCAGTTTGACAATTATTCAAGCAGCCACTCACTCATTCACATCAAAATGCAACAGTTTCTGAAAACATTCATGCTGAATCCCTAATACATACCACTTGTGGTGTTATTTTTATGGTTTAATAGCTACTAGTTCTCAAAAATTTAAATGGCAATAGTTAATGTGACTAAAATGTTTTGCTTCCTCCTAGTTGGATGAGGAACTACAGGCTAACTGTGTTTAGATACATGCTGAAATGTGTGTTCAATATGAACGTAGATTCTAAAGCTATTTATTTCCTAACCATGTCAAAACATTCTTTACACACGTCTCATTATTGCACTAAAAATAATATGATAATATAATGATAATATGATGGCAGGAAGATGTAGTGACTATGTGAATTGAAATGTTAATTGTATAATATGGTCTACATTCAAATGGCTCCCAAGCACAGTGCAGGATGGAATGAAGCAGACAGCAGTGACTCAGGTGACTCAGTCTTTCGATATCAAGTCAAGACAGATAGAGTGAGACTTGGCAGGAACAGCAAAATGCAAACCAACAAACCAATTATCATGTTCAAAGCTCAGCGCATCTTTCTATTAGACATCCTGAAGCAAAAGACATGAGCATGTTTTTGAAACATGTTTTTTTTTGTTTTTTTGTCTGGTTGTCTCAAAATGTGCTTTTATCACTTCAAATAATCCTGAAATCCTGTTTGATGAAAATACCACACAAGTCTGAGGTGCTGTTTAATGAGAAAAAAAAACCTCTCCAGAAGAGAAGACAAAAAAGCAGAACACTTTTTAGTATTAATTATTTTAACAAAATGGACAACCAGAGGATAGCCTGACATTTTTCTTCTCATGGTGATTTCAACACACAACATATTCACCTTCAGGCACACTAAAAGCCTCCACAATGACACAGGCAGAAAAGAAACAGAAAATGTAAGAGGGAAAAGAGACCGACCAAAATATCAAACATGCTTGTACTACATTGGGACTGTAGCTACAGAAGTAATTGATACCTTACCTCTTTCTCATGATACTGTAATGCAAGTCATCCTCCTGTTTGATGTGGGCATGATCCCCACTGGCTCGCTCACTGCCTTCACTGTCGTCACTGCTAAAGATGGAGGCCAGCTCCTTTTTGGGCACCCGGTTGGGAGGCAGGGGAATACTGCGTTTTTCAGCCAAGCGCCCGCGGTTCTGCACAACAACAAGAAGCACAGAAAAGGGAGACACTTTAGCAACAGGATTCATAGATTGTCACGTTGAATGTGCTTCTCAACTATGTACATAAAGGACAAATGAAGACTCCAAAGCAAAAAGATATTAATTTCATTTTGTTGTATTGACAGGCTATTTTGGTTTCTATTATCCTCAACTAATTTGAAACAATAGAAAATGCAATTTGAACAAAATATGTATGTATGCATAGAGTCTAATATAACAAATACCTGTTAAGAACTACATGAAAACCAGTAAGCAAGTGAGCAAAGTGGGAGAAAGAAGCTATACTGAAATGGGGAAAACTTGATTAAAACGGTTTAGACAAATTTTATAAAGACAAACTATTCTAATAACATATTCTTTCATGGAATTAATAGTGTTGAATATCATCCAATTTTGGATCAGTTCAAATGAACACAGTGGCAACATTACAGGTGGTTTCAAAGAGATGCTGGAGATCATCTAACAGGGCCGTGTGGGTGCATCAGACAAAAAAGTTTGGACCCACTGCATTAATCATTCAACACAACATTTTGTTTTAATCCTTATCAAAATCTAAAGCTTCCAGCAAAAAAAACAACTTGTTCAACAACCACAGGGCATATACAGTACGTCAGTGTAGCTGGCCTCCATGAGCTACACCAAAACCAAAACAACATAATCTTTAAGATATTATTGTCTGTGCACTTTATGAATAAATTATAGGGTAATACTGAAAAAATATCCTCCAGTACTTAATGTTAGGACAGCTGAGTATATCTTCCTTGTGAAACAATCGGTTTCTTTCTCCCACACTCGACATGGAAGTCACGTCAACGATATTTTTCTACTCTCAAAATGACACTAAACTGATGCGGAGAAAAGTTAGTTGGTGAATTCAATGTTGTTGTATTTTTGTTTTGTTTTTTTGCTCCAAAGCTGCCAGGAGTATGGGGAGAAATGAGGGGATAAAGAGGAGATTGTGTCCCTGGGGGCATTCGGAAGTGAAGCTGGCCGACCTTTAATGTGACCTGAAGAGGTCACTGTAGATTAACATGGTCCTATCACAGAGACAAGGGAGGAGGGGGAGATAGAGGAGTAGAGAGAGGAGAAGAAGAGGAGAGATGAGAGGGTTAGAGAGATTGAGACAGTAGACAGGACTGAGCCAAGGGAGGAAATTGGAGAAGAGCAGGGGAAGAGTAGGCGGAGGAGAAAAGTTAACAGGGAGACAGGGAAAGCGGATGTAGGTTTGCACAGGAGAGACAAAAGAAAAGGTGAAGGAAAAAACAGAAATGAAAGAGAATATGGGGAGTCAAAACATTAGAGAGAGAAATCTCCACAGAAGTGAGGTCTGTCCGGTGAGGAGTGGACTTGGATTTGAAACTATATTCCCCTATCTCTCTCTCAGTGCCTACATCTCTGCTCTCACTCTCGGACGCCTTCAAGCCCTCCAGCTATCCCTTCCACCACACGCAAACCCCACTCTCCAGCACTCCCTCCTTCCCTTGCTCCTTCCATCCCAGGAGGCGCTGCAGCATGAGTGGCAGGCGGGGGCAGGAGGAGGGATTTGGGGGCTCCTAGCCAAGAGGCAAACAGGTGCAGCCCCTCCGGAGTCTCTCAAATGGCAGACATTAAAAAGAGTTGTGGGGGGCAGAGGAAGATGAAAACTTCCCCCAGGATGAGTAGGCCACAGACTTCTGCACATTTGTCTCCCTTTTTTTATTGTGTATTGCCAGAAAAAAAATTTTTTTTCCTCATTTCTTTTTTTCGGTCAGAGCTTTCCACAAGTTCTGCTGCAGCATTGAGGGCAGTGGATCACCGTTTGACACTTCTGCTACGTTCACATGAGGCTTCGACTGTAGGAAATTAGTGCTGGAGCTCCAACAGGGCAGAAACAAGAGCGACACATCAGTCAATACAACACTTTTCCACGGACACGGCACACAGTTATATATGTCAGACACACACATCTGTCAAACACAAATTCTTCACCTCCAAATCCCTATATCGCTGTCTTCACATCCTCTGGGAAAACACAATCGCACATATGCACAACACACACATACACATACACACTCTTAAACATGCTCACATACACCTGTTCCTTAAAATTCCCCTCCAAACCAGGGGATTTTACTTGGAGCATGGCAGCAATACACTGTATACACGAATGGTATAGTCGTGACTGTGCCTATATGTGTGTGTGTGTGTGTGTGTGTGTGTGTGTGAGTCTGTGTAGACAACGACAAACATGGCCGTGACATACCCAGGCTGACAGCCCACCCCCTCCTTCCCCCTCTCTCCTCCCGGAAAGCCCCGATCCTTTATTTAGTGGCACTGACGCAGAACTGGGGGTGAGCTCCCACTGCTTCCGGCAACACTTCCGCAGCACGGGGGAGGGCTCTCCGAAACAAAACACGAAGCAAAACACACCCCTGGCAGCCCACGTAGGAACGCTCAAAGGAAGGGCGCCTGAGCACACGCATGTGTGTTTGTGCGTGCATGTGTGTAGAGGCAACTTTACTGTGTGTGGTCAACCTCCGTTCAGCCATGGAAAAAGTCTCTCATAAAAGTCCCACGAAAAGCACCTCTATGAATATCACCTCCCACGCTTTCTGTCTGACAGCCATGCAGCAAAGACATATATCTGGGCTTTGCATTTACACGCCAAAAAAGACACAAATACATACAGATGCACATGCATAGGGACACATGGACCGATTTATTACACAAAATGTCTCATCAGTACACGACAAACATTCACAAACACTACTCATGAAAATCTTATTCATTTAAATGAATATACTCATGTTATATATAAACTCTGGACATACAGGTTGCTCTGAGAATAACAATAGAAGTTGAACTTGAACTGAAAATGGCGAATGAAAATGGTTACTAATTACGTAATAATTACTGCAAGTTTGACACAGTGACTTCAAGGCCAAATAGTGTACAAGTTCAGTATAATAATACATATTAGAGGTCAGATAATAGGAGAGGTAAATACTCACATTTAACATTTACAGCTATACTTGCCAGCACTCAGATGTGCCTTTAGCAAACTAGTGTATACGACACCTTCCACTTGCATTAATGTAGAAAATATTAAAGCTCCATAATATTGGTAATTGCCAGCAATTTTTGTGAACTTAGCACATATTAATTAAACTTGCATTTGTATATAAACCATTCATATTGCTACAGGTTGTGAAAGACTTGACATTACTAGCGGTGAGCGTTAAAACTGCTATTCCGGTTTATATTGATACGACGTACCAGTCGGTACCTATTGTGTTACATTTCACGAAACCCTTATGTTGCAATGTTTGGCATTGTTTTGTACAAGTTGTGTTGCTTTTTGTACATCTGCTGAAAGTGTAAATGTTGGGGGGGAAAAACAAGTCGACAAAATGTTTGCTTTAGTTGGGATGTCCTGTAAAAATGACTGAATGTGCCAAATGCACGGGCAAAATTGAGTGTATGGAAACATTTTTGTTTAAAGAAGTTGACTAAGGATAGTACAGTTGTAAGACAGAAATGAGATTCTCGGGTTGAACACATCCCAGTCCATGTGCTCGCAGTCTAAAGGCCAATTTATGCTCCCTCTACCTACGTAAATGGATACGTCCATCAGAAAACGGGATATCCAACAACAACAAATATGGCGAAGGTCGTAGGAGGTTCTGAAATAACACCTAGTACATACAAAGCGGCAAAAGCAGAGGTGACGGTGTACTCGGCGCTGGTCTGTGAGGCCATTAAACACATCAGTCAAGTGTATTTAATTAAACTGGAAAGTATAACAAATATGCCATTGGTGTTATGTTTGACCAGTTAATCATAAACCACATTAAAAAATATATTAAATTCAAAATGCCTTTCCTCCACTC
This sequence comes from Chaunax sp. Z400, assembly GCA_037577475.1. Classification (NCBI taxonomy): domain Eukaryota; kingdom Metazoa; phylum Chordata; class Actinopteri; order Lophiiformes; family Chaunacidae; genus Chaunax; species Chaunax sp. Z400. The sequence goes on along the minus strand of CM075195.1, from coordinate 15,887,553 downwards.
TCTGTGCATGTAATGCCAAAAGTGCAATATTGCAATATATTGCAATGCGTATCGCAATACACCGCAAAGTATCGCAGTATATCGCATTATGAAAATTCGCTGCAATACCAATCCTTGTTACAACAGCTGATCGTACCCTCCTCATGTTTTACACATAATCAAAGGCAGCCACAGGTGTTTTTCTTTCCTCTTAAACAATTTATCATATTGTCACTTTTTTGTTATTAAATATATACTTAGAGTACACACACACATATACACTTTTTCACTAGGTCATCTATAATTTTAGCACGTTTTTGGAACAACACAAGAGTGTGTTTTATTGCAAGAAGGTTTAATGACAACAAAGTTGAATTGAGACCAGGGCTTGAGAGATTTCGTGAAGCACTGAATACACAGTCAGCTGGGCTCACTGAATTCATTAAAGACAGCCATGAGAAATGGCAACAAGTCAAAAGCACTTTGGCATTTTAAGAACCACAACCTTCACATTTACACCTTCTCCTTTAAAAGGTAAGCTATAAGTCATAAAGCTTTGATATGTAAGGGAAAACATTATCTGGTGCTTATTTATGAGCAACATGCTCATGTCAGCAGGTGTATACGGTCCTGTGACCCATTTGGTTGGCATCCTGAATTCATAAATGCATTTATATCTTTGTTTATATTTGTTTGGAAAGCAAAAAAACAACAACACTCTGGCAGTGAAAAACAACACAGGCTGATATCACAGCTACATGTCGGCCAGCACACCAACTCCAAGCAGAAATTTAAGACAATCTAATGTTTTCTCTCTTTTATTTCAGACTTCTAAATGAGCTCTTGGAGGAAAAGTGGACTTCTAATAAGTGTGTTTTTTCCCTCTCTCCCTGCCTTATTTCCTGAAAGGTGCAGTGCCCTGCCGCTGGCTCCAACCAGCATTAGCCGACACACACACACACACACACACACACACGCATGCACACACACACACACACACACACACGCATGCACGCACACACGCACACACACACATGCACACACAGCAGTAGCCGCCCATGACTTTCCTGCAGCTGCGGCGCTCTCCCTCCCTCGCACGCGCCCCCCCAGCAATCTCCCTGGGGGACAAATGCCTAATGAGTCACGCGCCTGTCTGCCGTTACCTCGCAGCGTGTGTGTGTGTGTGTGTGTGTGTGAGTGTGTGTGGAGGCGGGATGGCGGGCCGACTTGGCGCAAGCACTAGGGGGAAGGGGGAGGGGGAATTAGGAGACGACGGAGAAAGAGCGAGGAAAAAACTGAGCGTGAGGAGGTTGGGAGAGGGGAGGGGTGAAACGGTCATTACTGTGCTCACATAAGAGCTCTCCAGAAACAGAACAAACAATTTTTTTTATCTTGCTTTATCTTTATCTCTTATCTTGTTTTGTTTTTTGTTTTTTAATCTTGCAGGTCTCACTCCCCTCATCTCTGACTCACAGGGGCACCAATGAAAGGTGATTATCTACACATTTTCAATGAGTGAGATTGTTCAGTATACAAACTTGAGCAGTGTAACCTGATTACTGTGTGGTGACCTAATAAGAGAGTTTAATTGATGTTTTTGATGGTCAGGATGACTTCTGTAAGAATTTGTAGTCATCGGTACAGTGTCACAAAACAAGAAGAAATAATAAATCTATCTATCTATCTGTCTATCTATCTATATACACACAAACACACTTCTGGCTCATGTTCAGAATAAAACACATAAAGGCCCATTTATGCTCCCTCTACATACATAAATGGATCCGTCGACCCGTACATACTTCAGTACATTCTCTCCGATGACATTGATGGCTAGCAGAAACTCCTGAATCTATTCATTCCAATTGGAGAGGTGACCATGAGCACAGATTATGACCGATTCTTTGGACACGTATTCACCTGAGTAAATATTTCTCACAAGCCACATATCTTCTGAGCATTCTGACACTAACAGCATTTTTCAGTCTGAGAAATCAGGAGAAAATTGACTTTGTTTGCTCAGAAACACACTTGTGTGAGATCTGTGGGTCTGTAGTGAACATATTAAGATAGCAGATAAAAAATGAGCAACAAAATAATGCACAAACATTTTTTCTACTTATCTAGCAAACTGTTTTGACTTTGACGAGCAATAGCCCCCAGTAACGTGTTAAGGCGACCACACCCATTAAGTAGAAGGAAGTGTATAACATTTCATATGATTGACAGAGCCTCATCTTTTGTTATAGACACCCTGCACTTGAAAAAAGCACACAAACACACTACTAACAAAGTGCATAGACATTTTGCTTTTGTTTACATGACGACAACGTTTTGGGGCCTGAAAACTCAAACTTCTGAAACTCGGTTCCAGTATTTTTTTTTTTTTTTTGAAAATGCAGCCAGTATTGTCACCGTGTTAACTGGCAAAATGCAATTCTTGAAATTCAATTCTGAAAACTGTGACGACATGGCCCCACTTTGCACATGGCTATTACGTTTTCAACCTAATAGCCTTGCGCTGATGGAACAACTAAAGCAGTGGTGGACTATTGAGTTGAGTTTATTAACGCTACTCCAGCAAAATGTGGATTTGCTACGCCGTTACTCTCATCAGCAGATTGTTTGTTCACTCACCACGCTGTATACGAAGGTGTTTACGCAGGCGCGCGAGGTTATATTGTGGTGTTGATTTTGAAAAATTACACCAACAACTACTGGCCTGGCATGCATACTACAGTTTTTTTCAATTGTTTTTGCAGATCCATGGCTTGAGGCTCATTTTCAACAATGTTGTTGTACGTATGAGCGCAAACCTTTTTTTAAAACGCAAAGGAAGTTTTTTTAGCAAAACAGTTGCCTTGTTAACGGGGGGCCTTAGACTCAGGTAACATTTATGACTTTAGAAGTGCAACAATGAATTTGCCAGGAGATGAAACACCAACCTGTTCAAGTTATACACTTTATGAATGCCAATGTTCATTCTGAATAACCTGTGTTTGTGTGTGTGTGTGTGTGTGTGTGTGTGTGTATGTGTGTGTGGTTTATGTACAGACTTTCTGCAACACTTGGCTGTTGGAAGACATGTGAGAGAAAGGGAAAAAAAGTGAGAAAGCACTGTAGGGCGGACAGGCATGCGACCAATCCCCCACCCCAACCCCCACACACAATTTTACACACATATACGCACGCTCATGCTCTTCTGCACCCTCGGCCCCCACGCGCTGAGCCAAGCGGGCAGTTGCAGCCCAATGGTGCGGCACAAGGCAAGGGGAGGGAGGTGAGAGGAGCAGTGGGGGAAACAGGGAGAAGTGCACAGAGTGCAAGAGGGCAGGGGGTGTAGGGTGTGGGGGGGGGAGGCTGGTGGGGTGACGCTGGGAGGTCAGTGGCGGTGCACTCAAGCGTGCCTCTTTCTCTCCCCTTTCTCTCTCTGTGTTTGGATTGGCCCACCGAGGCTGCTGCAGGGGAGCTTTACAGACAGGTAACGAGCTTTTCTCTTCATAGACAAACAGGGGAAGTCGAGGTGAGTATGGAGCTGTGGTTAGTATTCAACTGATGCTTTCTCTTGTGTTGCACCACACTAAAGTACAATTTCACCCCAACAATTACTTGAATCTTGTGTTAAGTTGAACATAAAATAGTCCATGAAATGCACAGGAGCAAATAACTAAAAAAAAAACACCCCCACACTATTCAAACTTCAAGGTGTGAACATCCATTGGGGAGTTTTTGACAATCATGAACAACTTAACACCCAGTTATACTTCATTTATGAAATAAAGGTATAGGAATGAAGAGCATCATGCTGTGGAGGGAAACACAAGATGACCCTCATTTGTGCTGTAAAGATTAAATAGCCAACAGTTTCTTTCTCATATTGACTATTCAGCACATTAGTATTAAAAAACAAGTCAAGAAATTAAGCAAAAACAAAAAATACTATTCTTATTTTTTTTTTACCTTTTTTCAAATATGACGTATATAAATGCATACAGAGTATGATGCTCAACAAATTAAGAACCTATACACTCCATCCATTCACTGACAAACTATAATAATAATCAGAAACTATATTATATGTGTCAATGAATGTGTGAGAGTCAAACTATGAAAGGACAGTAATGGAGAGACCAGATGAAAAATAATGAGCCAGACTTAGCAAACAAAGACATGCATATAATGGAAGGAAAGTTTTTTAGAAAGACTGCCAGTGGCTATGTCGTGATAAACCACATCTAGTTGATAGACAGATCCTTCATCATATTTTAGTGGGCTGGCAACGGGGCCCACACCCAAACACAAGTACATCCAGTCCTACAAGCGTGTAAATATGCACAAACTCACATACAGCATGCACATATGCACATGTAACCATATACACGTTCAGCTCTCCAGCATCTTCCCTGAATGGGAAACTAAATTTCAATTTGCTAAATCGAACTTTACGTCAGCTGAATTATTCATAGGTAGAAAGACAACAAGAGGCATCAGGGAGTTTTTGCATGAGTGTGTATATGACTGTGTCTCTATGAGACACACCTTTAAATTTATATTGATCTCTATACAAGAGATGAAGACCCACGGTGAAGAAGAAGACACAGTCATCAATACCCCCCCCCCCCCCCCACCCCCACCCCCACGAGACATGTTTCTAATGTGCATACTGGTTTGTTATGAATAACACTATGCACCAAAAGCTCATTTCAAATCAAGGGCCATATCTCAGGCAAAGCTAATTTTTCAGCAGTAATTTTCAAACTCAATCTACTGCAGTACATATTACAGCTCCCCACAAATGTTCACCTATCTTAAATGGTTTCTAAGTGTGACACACACACACGTGGATGGAGAGAACCCATTCTTATATTCCCCACTCACTTCGTGGTGTGGGATAATAGACAGAAAAGTAGAGTCTCTCTTCATCTCTAATTTGTCTGACACACAGAGACGGACACACACAAGGTTAACTTGTACAGTCATTTGGCACAGTGTGCCAAATGACCGAATGTGGTGTTAAAAAGGCAACATGGCTTCAGCAACATGTGCGCAAGCATGCGCACAAACACACACCACATAAAACAGAAGCAGTGCACAGTTGGTTGTTGATTTACAAATATGACTCCACATCACATAACAGCTCAACTTATATTATTTCACTCAGTTTGGTGCATTTCAATTTTAATTGTCTTTTCCCCATTGGCTCTATTGAAAATGGCATTCTGAAAATGAGATCAACTATAAGTTATATGGGTGTATGTTAGTGTTGGTGCATCGTGCTTGTGCGTATGTGTGTGTGTGTGTGTGTGTGTTAAATTCTATTTTGCAAGAGGAGCCCTTGATTGGAGGAGGTCTTTATGAGCCGGAGGAGGGGAGTGTAATTTCCTCCGGGCCTCCGCCAGTTCCGCTGAAATAACAGAGAGGAAGCCCAGCTCTCCCGGGAGGAGACGCACACACACACACACACACACACACACATGCACACAGCAAGCAGGCGAGTCAGCCAGGCATCACGGCATACAAATAATCACAGATATGCACACATAAATACAAACTAACACATGGCCATGTACAGACTAAAACACAAACATAGAGAGCTGAGAATAAACTTCAACATGCATGATCTTGAGTATTATATTGTATACATGCTAGCGAATGACATACAGATCCAAGCACACTCAATAAGCAGTTTCTAACAACTTTAAGGGCCAATTCAAACAGCAATTAAAACTGACAAGATAAAAAATCTGTTAAGATCCCGATTATCACATAATAACAGGCTTAATAAAACGCTAACACACCTTGGCAGCTGGTTATCATCAGCATATCAATCACAAAAAGACATGATGTCAGAGTGAGGATAAACAATGTCATTAGCACATCTAAATTCAAAACTGCAAAAACAGTTGAGTTCATGGTGTGCCATTATGAAAGGCTGGTTCCCAGACCGACACTGCAAATCAACTTCCCAGAGTTCTGAGCAGGCAGGTGAAAAGTCTTTCCGCCAGCTGCTACACTTTTTTTATGATCACTTGCCTCTTGCCTATAGCAAAACAAGATCACTCAAAGTTCAGCCATCAAACTTTCAAAATAAATGAGTGCATGAGATAATTTGTGTCAGTAGGCAAGCAGATAGTATGCGTGTGAGAGAGCTCATCAGTGAGGGAGTGCTGGCTGTCATGCCCTGAGGGGAGTCGGTGGGGATAGAGGGAGACGTCAGTGCAGGCCATACAAGTCCCTATGCCTTTCGCCTAACCCTCACCGCCACGCATGCAACTGCCAACATTCTTTGTGTGAAAGCATCATGGTGGTATTCACTTTGTGGGTTAGACTTCAGGCTTCACCACCAGGAAGGAAAGGAAGAGACATAGGGAGAGTAGCCTACAACAACAACCTTTAAGCTCTAATATCCCTACTTACGTCAATAACAAAGTTTTACTCCGTCACAGCTGCAGCTGAAGTCAAACTTTACAAGCCCTAGCAAGCCAAAAGCCAATCACTCTGGTAGCTGTAATAAGCCTAAACATAAGCAAACACTCAGATTCTCAAATCCTCCTGTAAAGAAAAAAATAAGACATGAGCTTTTCTACTGTCTGTTTTCTCTGCCCACTGCCTGCCCCTGGTTATTCGTTTTGGCTGAACCCTATGTGTTAGGGTACAGGTCTTCATTCTTGGCTGTGAAAGATGTCACCAGTTTACCTGTATCACTCAAACACCTCCGGCTTATCTAAACCGCCTTTGCCTTGCGTGCCTCGTACACAATAATCAGCAGTAGCCACGCTCGGTAGTTCACTAAGCCTCTTACACCCTTCCCTCAAGATTAGTGCTTGGGAGCGACGACAGATGCGCTCTGTGGTGATAAAAACACACAAACACACACACACACACACACACAGACACACACTCTCACAACCCGCTGCACCTGTGAGAACAGATTTGACGAGGGTGATTCGACAGTGTGCTTGCTCAAAGCTGATGCACACACACAAACACACACACTCACACACACACACACAGACAGAGTTTCAGTGTAATTGTGACACACCTGCAAGGCCTCAAGGTTTGGCATCGTGTCTCTGACCAAGCAATGAGGGAAGCACAAGGTAAACAAAAGTTCAACAGCCAGGTGAGGAGACCGATTCAATGGGACAGAGGAGGCGGACCAACCACACCTAACACTAAACAACCTTACTGGACAGCTCAATGTCTCTGAATAAAAAGCCTGCACCAGGAAGAGGCTGAGAGGAGATTTGATAATTCATGCTGAGAAAAATTAGCATCATTGTTGACATGTGTGCCTGTAGGGTGATTCAGTATCAAGGTTAAAAAGAAAGAAAATGCTCCACATCTTACACCCACCGTATTGTCTATGTAGAGCTGGGCGACACAAATATCGCAATAAAATATCAGTATGCCTCGTCCTGCTTTCACACAAGCTGATCTAAATCACTACTGGCTATATGATCTAAAAAAAAAAAAAAGACTAAACATGAGTAACAGCTCTATAAATAATATATAGGCTATATAAATAAAATTGAATTGACTTGACTCAATATAGCAGCGAAGCATGCATAATTAATTTAACTGAGCAAAAACAATAAAGAGTTATCAAAAGCAGAATACATGTAGTCTTTTAACACAAATATTTGTATCCTACCAAAAATTCTTCAAGCTCTCTCGACATGGATTATTCCCTTTGACGAGTCTGACGATCTTGATATTCTATATAATGCATATCCGAAGCAAATACTTTGTCCTCAAGTCAAACATGCATTATCCATGGAGCGTCTCCACTCCATCAGAAAGACAGTGCAGCAGTAACATCAGTATGACAGCAGATGAAATGTTCTTACCACTGGGGATGAAATTCGACAACCAGGACAGTCACAGATTGGAGGGTGCACCTGTAAGATTCCTTTGGACATAAGAGTCTTGAGACTTTTGCCTGGAATAAAACCCCCCCAAAAAACAAGAGAAACACTTAAAGAGAATAGAACCAAACACATTCTCCAGCTAGAGAACTAATTTTCTCCATGATATACAGCACGTGGTAAAGTTTTAGCTTGAGAGTGGGCACTTTTCTTAATCCCATCAAGATAAATAATACAATTAAAAATCATTCAATAAACCTGTATATGTTTGGGATTCAAACCTAGACACACTTGACTCATCTCTCTATTTTTTCTGCCATGAAGGTAAATAATTTTACCAGTAGTCCAGTGTGGTGAGCCAGAGAGACAGCCGCCTACTGTCATCTGTCTATAAGAATCAGAACATTAAACTATAAAGCTACCATTTTTACCTGGGGGCGAGCCCCCCCAACACTACACATCTTAACGCGTGTCAGTTCCGCCTGAGTAACCTTGTGTGTGTGTGCGTGAATGTGCGTGTGTGGCGAGGGGGGTGCGCGCAGCAAGCGTAATTATTTGAATAAAAATACTTTTAGAAATGTCTGCATAAAATAGACCAGAGCAGTATCACAGTATGATGCCGTCAAGGTTGGAAGTCTAACTCCTACAAAATGCGTCTATAAAAGCAGCAACGCATTTAAAATTGCTCCTGAAATGTTTGGCTTTGGTTGCAAAAACTGTCACATTTAACACGACCTGTGACGTAAAGTGAAATTCACGATGCGAATTTTCAAAAATCTGTCTTATACCCATCACGCGATTGTGCATCAACACCGATGCACAAGTGGAGCTGGACTAAACGGACCGATTCGTCCACACAACGAGAAGGAAAGCAACACGCATAAACTATCACATATTGATTTATCTATGTCTTTAGTTTTTCACCTCTCTCCCGGTGAAGTCTACTCCGGATGCCTCGGTTCGGTGTATGATCGCAGCCCAAACTCTGTGCCAAAGCCTCGGAGGGTTTGTGGAGGATATGCGCCTGTTCTCATCTGTCTCCTTGCGCACTGACTACTGTAACCCTTTCACTCCAAAACTCAGCACCGAACCATGAGTCTAAGTTTGTGCCCAGAATAAGCGGCATCTAAAAAGTGCTTAATCGCTGATAAGGTGTCCCTCTCTGTCAAAGAACCGTGTGGACATGAAGGTGGTTCTTACCTTTGTGTCTAATACTCCGTTTCCAGTCTTTGGCAGTCTCTCGTCCACTGACAAATTGGAACTCGTTGGGGGTGAGCCACTCGCCTCTGTATTTTATCGAGGGTCCCTTACTACCTTGACACAGTTTATTGATATAAAGCAAAGCCTTGTTTTCACCGCATTCCACCTCTATGCACGGCTCCCCGTTGTCAAAGAAGGGCTGAAAGTCGGGGATGGAGGAGAACCTCTCCAGCATTAAGTCGTCCGTGTGATGGTGGAGGTGCTGGTGATGCAACGCCGAGTCGTGGAGCCCCAAATACGCGCGGTGATGGGCGAAAATGTGGTCGTAAGGTGGCGGATGCGGGGTCACCACGGGGATCGCGGTGGCATTTAAAGGGGCCAGATATTCGGACTGGTTGAACGCAGTCAATGCCATGTCGTCTCCATCCAGCCTCTCCTTTTTGATGGCAGGCATGTTAGTTGGAGCCGAGCGCCGGTAACAAGTGAAAAGCTGCTCGCCCGATCCAACTTGAGCGTCCTCTCCGTCTGTGAGTTGGGCTGACCCAGACTTGGAGACGCGCCGCTTGGTTTTACGCAGAGCCCCCGTGTCGCCGTGAGACAGCGGTCTTGTGAAGTTGCCGGATAGATTCCCATTCAGTAGTTTCCAGCTCACAGCGGCGGCAGCGCACTCCGCCAGCCTCACAGCTCCTACCTCCCACATTTAATCACGCTCGCTCTGTTAATACCTGAAATACTTGCTAGCCCTGAGCCCCGGACATAGTGATATGGTGATCATTAATCGCAGCTACACATCCTGGCTCTTATTTATTTGCCTGTGGGGAAATTAGAAGTAATTAATATTTTGTCATTTTCGCTGAATAATGTGAAAATGTTTAACGCAGTCTTAAAAAAACAATAACAATCGATTCAGTAAAGGGAAGCCTAAATATACAAGATACAATTTCATAGCTAATGAAGGCAATATAATTCATTGGAGTTTACATGAGTCCTGTCCCTTAACCCAGTGTGACATATGACATTAATTAGAAACATTAGCCAATCATATTTGGCTTGATATTCCTAAGTAGTATTTGCACAACAGAAATACAGTTTAAAGTTTGAAAATTTATGTTTTTAACCCCAGTGTAGGTCGTTAAAGTCACGCTGAAGTTCACAGACCCAGACCAAACAAGATTTGCGCTCTCCGCCGCTTCTCAACTTGGCCCATTTAAACAGCGGAGGCTCGGCGGGAGTCACAGCGACGAGGGGGACTGCGAGGGACGGCGCGTCAGTGCGCAAAATGGAGGAAGCGTCATTAGTGAGCAAGAGGAAGTGAGTATACGACTGGATTTAAAACTGGTTTTAACAGCTGGGTTTTCAAAATTTACGATTTATAAAGACCAAACATTGAATCAGAGTGTAATCAGACTTTTTCCTTTAAATAATTACATTTTATGTTTTTTATGTCATTCCCTACAGAATCACACAATTTATGACTATTTTAAAGATCCATAATACCAGACCTAAATCAGGCTCCCACTGTTTGAGGTGAAGTAATAATAACTAGATCTTGTACAACCATTTTAAAGCTAAACGCCTAACAGCCAAAGTCTTAAATCAGACACAGAGATGGTCAGGATCACTGACGTCACAGCCTCCCGATTTACCCATGATATGTGTCCACATGCAACCATCTATTTTATACTCCCCCTACACTGACACCATCTTGCCCTCTCTCTCTCCCAAACTCACCTGCTGCAGCTGCTGCAGTAAGCCACTGCATAAACTGCTCAACGGGGGGAGACTCCTCCTCGAAAACCTTTGTATACAGCTAAATGCTTAAATGTCACAAAGTTTGACAGCAGTTATGTTTAAGGGTTTTTCCAAGAAGCACAGATGAGCACCATGTAACCTGTTGATAGCCAAGTGCAATAGGTGTTAACATTATCATGCTTTTACAGCCATAAATCACACCATGTGATGTTCCATGATGTTCCATGTTTTGAAAATGGGGTGAAATATTACAAAAAGGGAGATGTTTATATTTTAAAATTTTGACTCTTGTGATATGGAACAAATAATTTACCGTAACCTTAATAAAGAGTTTGGTTGTTTAAGTTAAACTAATAAAAACCTATAGCCTTTATCAATGTTTTTTTCGGTGCAAGCTAAGTGTAGATATAGAAAATTTCAAAAGAATAGATTCTAAATAATGTTCAGCCATTACTTGTTGCTTTGACTGAAGTAAAGGCTTGCTCAGCCTGGAAGCATATTTTCTAAACGCACTTTCTCTCCACACTGTCTGCAGTGCATGCTACCCTGAGTTCCCGGAGCTTGTGAGAAGGACCACATCTGACCCCCATCAGTGGAAAACCACCCAGGTGGATGCACCACCAACACATGGGATAGCCATTCCAGCTGCAGAGGTGGGGTCTAAAGCGCTGTGTGTCAGGAGCCTGTAAATCAGGCCAAACTGCCTCTGACACACACAGGAAAGAGGCACGCCACACCGCAGGCGGAAGTGGTGCACGAGAAGGCCAGGCACTACAGCCTGGCCAGAAATGGTAGAAAACCTACAGCCAGGGCCGGACAGGCAAACACACAGCAGACATTTACAAAAACACATGCCAGCGACCTCACCAAAGACAAGCAGGGACCGTGGCCTGACATTTTTCCTTCTGCAGCTGTGATGTCTGAAGGGAATGTGATGGAGTTAGTGGGTTTGTGGATCAGGAGGAGACCTAAACAGATTTTATAAACACAACTGCATAAAAAGGGTTGGCCTGAGAGCATTAATTCAAAAGCTACCAGATACTTTTACATTGAATAATGAAATCGAAAGGAAACACTTTTTTTTTAACTAAACGACAGGACTTCCCACATGTCAGGGTTTACACCACACAGTTAGCACTGACACAAATCATGAGCTGCTTACATTTATGCCATGTGTTTACAAAGTGGAACACGACATTTCATATGAGACGCTTGCACTTGAAATGTCTCTATGGAAACCTCGCTGATGCATGTGTTGATGCTGGAGGTTGCACCATCAGGAGAACCCTGATGAAACTGGTCATAAAGGGGACACCCATGCCCACTCCTACTCCCACTCCTGCACCCACTCCTGTACCTGTGACTCATTCTCTGTGGCTCACCATGGAGAGGTTCCCCAAACTTGTATAATGACTACACTTCAACTTTCACAACTTCAAAATCTGCTCGGTGTAAAATGATGCAATATTTCCATCAGCCTTTGTACCTCATTTATAAAAATGTTTGATGCGATGGGGAAACCTTGTTTGACCTTTTCTTACATCTTGCCTCTTTTACTAGAGCATGAAAAAGCTGTCGGTATGTAAAACCCTTACACCCCTTGAATTTACAATGAAGTGGGAAATCCTAACATCAGTACATAACTAAATGACAGAAAACACATATCTTACTAAGTCGGTAGCCAGTTACTTCTGCTTAGGCAAATTGATTATGTGTTCTCACATGACACTACTGAAAGAAGTTTTTCATTCTAGTGCAAGACTTTATATATATTTTATATTTAGACCAGTTTTGGGCAGAGAAATGACAATGGCACAGATTCTGATCATCTGATATTTAATATGATATAATGATAATATAAAACTTTATAAAATAGGTGTGGTTTTAGATTTCACAGCAAAACTGAAGCACCTAAAAGCAGTAGTACAGCAACTGAATGGCTGACATCTTGTTGGTTTTAAGTGATGGCACCTTTTTTTGGAGATTTTCATGATACACGTGTAGCAAATTTCATACTTCAAGGTAAAATGTACAGCAGGGGCTGCTTCTTTGAAATATTCTGGGAGGTGCTGTAGAGCCATTCTGCCACACAACACTAAAACACATGTTGGATCACAATTTTCAAGAATTTGCCAATTTTAGTGTGTGTCATAGCATCCTTATCCTCTCAACAACAACTTCCTCTTTCATAGCAAAATACTGAAATTCCCTGCGCCGTCATGGTCACACTTTCTAGGTTTTATAATGTTTCGTCATTCATGTCTTGAGATTCCACTGATCACATATGAAGTCATTTGTAAGTTAATTGTAAAGTACAGCACCTGTACAAAGCAAAAAAATAACAATTCTTTTAATCAGTGTCAAATTCAAAATGGTCAACTACTGCAAATAAGTATACTTACATGCAGTATACTATTTGAGTACTAACGGAAGTATGCAATTTGAGACACAGCAACAGCACTGATATGAAACACTCAGGGGGCGCTTAGGAGCCATTTTGTCACATCTAATTCCATATCAGATTGCAATTTTCACCACCTCTGACAAGTGTCCCAATTTTTGTGAGTATCCCAAGGAGAGGTTTTACTTCTAAATAGACAGATAATGAATATTGAGATATGCAATAACCTGTTCCCTTCCAGTGTGTTACTAATATTATGTCACACTGTCTGTTCCACACTTAAACTCCTCTTCTTTGAATGATGGCTGGCTCTGAGTGTATGATGGCCAGTTCATGATCATACATATTATTTCCATAAGATATCTGTAATTTCATTTAATATTATACATTCCACCATATTCTTTCACCTTTGAAAACAAAAACAAAAAGGACAGAGTTGAGTAAATCCTACAATTCACACCAGTTCACTCCTGGGCTTACTGGGATCAGTCCTCAGTCTGCAAAATATCAAGGATGTTTTACTGAGCACGTTGGGAACGGGTACTAAAACTCTGTCCATCTTCAAAAGGCATTTCACGTCCATTCCTCTCCACTCATCGTCCGACAGGAACCCCCCTAACGCGGCCCCCGCCTCTGCGCCGTTGTTGGCAGCGGCCCCGGAGCCGCAGCGCTGCCGGCGGGGGAGAGAGGTAATAAATAACCCGGGGAGAGGAGCGGAGACCGCCGGGCGGTGCACAGTCTGACCTGACAAATACTCACTGGAAAACCATCAGAGAGCAAGAGCCCACCCCTAGCGCTTGGAGCCAGCCTTTCAGACATGAGCTGCAAAAATATATAGGCCTGTCCTGACTGGAAAAAAGAGAGGAAGACAGACAGAAGCGCCCCCACCCCCCCAATCCCCAATCCACATCCAGACATCACCAGAGACACGGCGAGAGTAATTAACTATTTAAAGCAGAGTATGTTTTTTGTTTTTTTTGAAAGCCTGTGCAGTATAGTCTTTGCTCCAATATCCCATCAGAAAATTAAGAGATGATCAGTTTGTAGGAGAAAGTTCACAAAAAGAAACCTAAGTTTTGACTTGTATAAAATATCACCTTTCTTCAGGTTTATAAACACCCACACTTTTCTCTGTAGTTGTTGAATCCAATAAAGATCCTCAATTTAAAACCAGCACTGAAGAGCTAGGCTATATGGAAAAAAAGGAAAAATTCATTAGATTTTGGCTGTGATCATCATCTGGATCCAGAATTTTATATAAGATTCTTAGGGTGGCACAGTGGCATAGTGGGTGGCACTTGCCTCACAGAAAGAAGGTCCTGGGTTCAAATCCACCTGAGGACCTGGGACTTTTCTGTGTGGAGTTGTGCATGTTCTCCCCGTGTCTGTGTGGGTTCTCTCTGGGTTCTCCAGCTTCCTCCCACAGTCCAAAAACAAACAATATAGGTGAATTGGTCTAAATTGATCGTAGGCGTAAATGTGAGTGAGAATGGTTGTATGTCTTTCTACGTGACCCTGTGATGAACTGGCGACTTGTCCAGGGTGTTCCCCGCCTCCCGAACCAAAGTCAGCTGGATGGGCTCCAGCCTCTCAGCGACCCTCCAAACGATAAGCGCTTACAGAAAATGAATGAATGAATTCTTTACCATTATAGGATAAAGGCAATTACAAGCTTTTTGTTTCTATAGCTTCATAGAAAATGAAAAACACAACAAACGGTAAAATTCAATTTTTTGATAATTTGAACGAGCTGACCCATTAAAATAATGTATGTAGGCTACACAAATTACTGGGTTGCAGCTCTAAAACAAGAAACCAACATTGATATTGGACAATTCTGTAAAACCCTGGCT